>CM050423.1:2596396-2776396 GCA_027564155.1 Gymnocypris eckloni scoliostomus
CAAAGGATAAACAATGCAGATTTATTTTCACAGCCGCCTTTGCTCATATTTATCAAGGGTGCCAATATTAGTGGAGGGCACTGTATAAGGAACAGCTGGAGGACCAATTTGCAACTTATTAGGTAAATTGGCAACATGATTAGGTATAAAAAGAGCCTCTCAGAGAGGCAGTGTCTCTCAGAAGTCAAGATGGGAAGAGGATCACCAATTCCCCAAATGCTGCGGCGAAAAATAGTGGAGCAATATCAGAAAGGAGTTTCTCAGAGAAAAATTGCAAAGAGTTTGAAGTTATCATCATCTACAGTGCATAATATCATCCAAAGATTCAGAGAATCTGGAACAATCTCTGTGCGTAAGGGTCAAGGCCGGAAAACCATACTGGATGTCCGTGATCTTCGGGCCCTTAGACGGCACTGCATCACATACAGGAATGCTACTGTAATGGAAATCACAACATGGGCTCAGGAATACTTCCAGAAAACATTGTCGGTGAACACAATCCATCGTGCCATTCGCCGTTGCCGGTCAAAAAAGGTCAAAAAAGAAGCCATATCTAAACATGATCCAGAAGCGCATGCGCAGCCTTTCTCTGGGCCAAGGCTCATTTAAAATGGACTGTGGCAAAGTGGAAAACTGTTCTGTGGTCAGACGAATCAAAATTTGAAGTTCTTTTTGGAAAACTGGGACGCCATGTCATCCGGACTTAAGAGGACAAGGACAACCCAAGTTGTTATCAGCGCTCAGTTCAGAAGCCTGCATCTCTGATGGTATGGGGTTGCATGAGTGCGTGTGGCATGGGCAGCTTACACATCTGGAAAGGCACCATCAATGCTGAAAGGTATATCCAAGTTCTAGAACAACATATGCTCCCATCCAGACGTCGTCTCTTTCAGGGAAGACCTTGCATTTTCCAACATGACAATGCCAGACCACATATTGCATCAATTACAACATCATGGCTGCATAGAAGAAGGATCCGGGTACTGAAATGGCCTGCCAGCAGTCCAGATCTTTCACCCATAGAAAACATTTGGCGCATCATAAAGAGGAAGATGCGACAAAGAAGACCTAAGACAGTTGAGCAACTAGAAGCCTGTATTAGACAAGAATGGGACAACATTCCTATTCCTAAACTTGAGCAACTTGTCTCCTCAGTTCCCAGACGTTTGCAGACTGTTATAAAAAGAAGAGGGGATGCCACACAGTGGTAAACCTGGCCTTGTCCCAACTTTTTTGAGATGTGTTGATGCCATGAAATTTAAAATCAACTTATTTTTCCCTTAAAATGATACATTTTCTCAGTTTAAACATTTGATATGTCATCTATGTTGTATTCTGAATAAAATATTGAAATTTGAAACTTCCACATCATTGCATTCTGTTTTTATTCACAATTTGTACAGTGTCCCAACTTTTTTGGAATCGGGTTTGTACTAAGTAACGCCCAGTTCACAATTAATAAGTTACTGTGAGATTTCTTGGACCAGAAATCAGAAGACCAAGGTCGACTCACTAGAGCAAAAGGCAGCAGAGGATATCGAAATAACAATGAAACAAAATAAATACTAGGACCACTTGGATGCAGTTACTCAAAGAAAAGGTAAGTGTATTGTTCTGAGAGTTTGTTTCTTTGAATAAATTGTAATCCTTTTTAAATTAAAATAATAATAATAGAAATAGACAAAACCCAATTAAAGTAACAATAGTTCAAAACAAAAATACAAATATGAGAGTTCAAAACCAGTTCAGTGTATCAAAACCGATTTACAAATTTCAACATCAATCTTTGAAATTCAACCTCAGTTTTTCTCAATTTCAATATCAGTATCTCAATATCAAGTTCAGAACACAGTCTTCAAATCAGAGTCTCAATTCCAATTGTTAATGAACAGTAATGTTCATTAATAGAAGAACAGTTCAATCCATGAGAAAAAAAAACACAAAACTTTGTCTCCAACGAAATCCAGGTGAATTTGAGGAAAAAAAAAATTGTGTGCAATTCTGTCCTACCCGATCAGAAAAAAATAATTTTTACACGGTTTCCAGGTACGAACAATGGGATGGCTCGCCAGTCCAAACCAGGAATAGGAATCCACGGCCTGGACAAAATTCAGGATCACAACAGCAGTTCTTCAAACACTCAAGGAAGAAAAAAAAAACCCGCCTTGGGAAAACAAAGCCAAAAACAATCATCAGTAACTGCTTCAAATAAACAGGTTCAAATGACTAAAGGGTCTGCTTCAATTATTTGCATATATGCAACACATACATGCTAGTCACCCATGTGCTCAACTAACACACTAGAGTCAAAGCACAATGTTAGCAAAGCTAGCACCGCATGGTGTACATTTCACAAGAGAAAATATCATGTCTTCACAAATAAAACACTTTACAACTTGAACAATCATATGCACTCACAGATCGTATTGAAGCACAAATTAAAGCATTTTTACATTATTCCCTCACATTCCTTGTTAACTTATCCAATAACTGTATTCACATTCAATCTAATTGAATACATTTCTTATAACGAAATTTGTACTCACCAAGGAGAAATATATCAGAAGAAAAAAGAAGAAATTAAGTATTCCTCCAAAGAAATACTAATTAGGCTCTATTTCATCAGCTTCTCTTCGCGTCTCTCTCAGTGCTGTTTCTAATCGCATCTTTCTCACAGCGTGAATTTATAAGAAATTATATCTTAAGTTATCTCTTAATTGGCTAACAATCCAACACTAAATCATTAAACTGTTTGCTCTCACTCTTGCGTCGTTCGCGTCTCTTGTATTCTCTTACTTGCACGCACTCTTCTGGAACTTTCCCATCAAAGGCGGAGCTAACCTTTTACCTTACAATCAGAAATCAGTTTAGGAAATTTGTATTTATTTTTATTATTTATAACAATATAAATCAATTTCACTTTACGGGGTGGGGATTCTCAGTCTAATAATTTTACAGCAGCAAGAATAAAATAATATTTCCTATAAATATTAGTGACCTAGATGAATGATCTGGGTCACACTCTCCCCTCTTGAATGTATGCAGGTCCCTCTGCATGCTTGAATTCAGATGGTTTCAACCGGAGAGTAATTCCTTGAGGGATTCAGGTCTTCTAAAGAGGTAGTAATTGCAGTACTTAGACTAGAGAACAAGGACTGAATAACTAAACTGAGAGGATTACCCAGTTGCGGGTAATTAAGTCTGTTTGGGGGGTTCACAGTGTCTTCTCGAACGTCTGAGATCTTCAGCTTCAGTTGCTTCACTCCGGTTCTCTTCAGACTCTCTGGGAATGCAACTTTCTCTTTGGATGGAATGGTTACTTCTAGTGATCGACCTATATTGATTTTTTTATAACCGATACCGATTATTTATACGTTTATGTACCCGATAACCAATATTCAGAACCGATATTTATTTACTGTTATAAAGTAAATAAATAACAGAGTGAAGTAGGCTTGCCGTGATAGACGTGACGACGGTTATACTGGTGTTAAGCCGCAACACTGTTACATCACTTGCTCACCGTGGAACCATCCCCCACCGTCCTTTAGATTGTTTTTATAGTAATAAAAATAAATTCGTTCAGATAGAGGACACTACAATTAAAACTGAACGCGGCTGCTAAATGCAACGCACCGAACGAACGAACGAGAGTCTTGCATCACAGCAGTCTAGGTCTGCATTGCCACGGCTGTCCCGACCAGATTTCACCGCGGGATTTCTTACTCCGCTGTCCTTGAAGGACGTGCAATTCTCTTTCCTTTTTTTTGTATTATGCTTATCCTATCATTTTAAATGACAGACTGTGTCGAATTTATTTATTTTTTCTCTGCTGCACTTTTCACTGTGTTAACAGCAAGATGTTAAATGAATTTAGTGTTTTGACAAGACTAATAAAATAGCTATTAGGCTAAACCAACATTTGTTTCCTATTGTGTTGTAGGCTGAAAGTTAGCCTAAACGAATTATATCCTGACAAAACAAATTATAATAGGGATTACAATTTTTGTATAACTTTTTTCCTCTCTGTGAAACTTTATTCCGTGTTGGCAGCAAAATGTTATTGATATTTATCAGTCAATAAATTCAAGACTCTTGACAAGACGAATAAAATAAATACACTTTTGTGCAGACTAAACTTGTGTTTGTTAGCCTAGCTATCTTTCTTTCATCAGAAATGTGAACAAACAGAATATATCGCGGGAACGTGTGTGTGCGGAATAAAACCTAAAATAGTCCCGCAGACCTCTACATCACAGATCAGATTTCATTTATCACGTGAAGAGAGATGACTGACAAGAAGAGTGAGGTGACACAGACAAGACGATGTGGAAGAGTTTCGAAACCAAATGTATGAAAGCGCCCGTTTTATGCCTGTTGACTTCTGAGTCTGACATTAATCTAGGTCAAGGAGAAAACTCACCGAGATCTACCAAGTGAAAAGTAAATAAATGATAAAATACATATTAAATAAATAATTAAAAAGGCTCGTTGTGATGTTGCATTAATTGAATAATAATACATAAAATAGTGTTTATTATTATTATTCACGTCGCTGTATTCAACTATATACTGAGCTGTATTCAAGCAGAAATATGATGTTATAGTGATTGAGAGCGCACATACAGTGGGGCAAAAAAGTATTTAGTCAGCCACCAATTGTGCAAGTTCTCCCACTTAAAAATATGAGAGAGGCCTGTAATTTTCATCATAGGTATACCTCAACTATGAGAGACAAAATAAGAAAAGAAATCCAGAAAATCACATTGTAGGATTTTTAAAGAATTTATTTGCAAATTATGGTGGAAAATAAGTATTTGGTCACCTACAAACAAGCAAGATTGCTGGCTCTCACAGACCTGTAACTTCTTCTTTAAGAGGCTCCTCTGTCCTCCACTCGTTACCTGTATTAATGGCATCTGTTTGAACTCGTTATCAGTATAAAAGACACCTGTCCACAACCTCAAACAGTCACACTCCAAACTCCACTATGGCCAAGACCAAAGAGCTGTCAAAGGACACCAGAAACAAAATTGTAGACCTGCACCAGGCTGGGAAGACTGAATCTGCAATAGGTAAGCAGCTTGGTGTGAAGAAATCAACTGTGGGAGCAATTATTAGAAAATGGAAGACATACAAGACCACTGATAATCTCCCTCGATCTGGGGCTCCACGAAGATCTCACCCGTGGGGTCAAAATGATCACAAGAACTGTGAGCAAAAATCCCAGAACCACACGGGGGACCTAGTGAATGACCTGCAGAGAGCTGGGACCAAAGTAACAAAGGCTACCATCAGTAACACACTGCCGCCAGGGACTCAAATCCTGCAGTGCCAGATGTGTCCCCTGCTTAAGCCAGTACATGTCCAGGCCCATCTGAAGTTTGCTAGAGAGCATTTGGATGATCCAGAAGAGGATTGGGAGAATGTCATATGGTCTGATGAAACCAAAATATAACTTTTGGTAAAAACTCAACTTGTCGTGTTTGGAGGAGAAAGAATGCTGAGTTGCATCCAAAGAACACCATACCTACTGTGAAGCATCGGGGTGGAAACATCATGCTTTGGGGCTGTTTTTCTGCAAAGGGACCAGGACGACTGATCTGTGTAAAGGAAAGAATGAATGGGGCCATGTATCGTGAGATTTTGAGTGAAAACCTCCTTCCATCAGCAAGGGCATTGAAGATGAAACGTGGCTGGGTCTTTCAGCATGACAATGATCCCAAACACACTGCCCGGGCAACGAAGGAGTGGCTTCGTAAGAAGCATTTCAAGGTCCTGGAGTGGCCTAGCCAGTCTCTAGATCTCAACCCCATAGAAAATCTTTGGAGGGAGTTGAAAGTCCGTGTTGCCCAGCGACAGCCCCAAAACATCACTGCTCTAGAGGAGATCTGCATGGAGGAATGGGCCAAAATACCAGCAACAGTGTGTGAAAACCTTGTGAAGACTTACAGAAAACCTTTGACCTCTGTCATTGCCAACAAAGGGTATATAACAAAGTATTGAGATGAAATTTTGTTATTGACTAAATACTTATTTTCCACCATAATTTGCAAATAAATTCGTAAAAAATCCTACAATGTGATTTTCTGGATTTTTTTTTCTTATTTTGTCTCTCATAGTTGAGGTATACCTATGATGAAAATTACAGGCCTCTCTCAGCTTTTTAAGTGGGAGAACTTGCACAATTGGTGGCTGACTAAATACTTTTTTGCCCCACTGTACACGGTTCGTTTGCGCATCATTTATAACGTACATAACACGCGCCTAATGCACGATCATGTCACTGTAATCAGCTTTACCTTGATTACATAACTTGCCCATCCAAACTTGTGTGTACTAGTGTGACACTGGCTTCTTTTATCCAGTGAGAGCAGTAGTTTGTGTATCATGTTCTCATACAGCGGCTTTGAGCCGCCGTTCAGTCTGTATTCACAGCGCCATGAGAACCGTATTTCTCCTCCTAAACACAGAATACGTAGAGAGGTGAATACGATCTATTACCCCTGATCTAAGTGATAATGTTTTTTTTTTAAAAAACATTCGTTTGTCATTTATTTGGTTCCACAGTATTTGCTGTTTTTTATTTTAAACACAGCTTGACGCCGAATTGCTGCTGATATTAAAGTCAAAGTAAAACGCGCACGGCGCTTACAGGCTTATTTAAAACCTAAGGAATAGAGGGAAAACTCAAACAAATATCAACTTCATTTTAAACTACAGTTTTAGGTTTGTAAGCTGTTTAATAGGCTAAAGAGTGAATAATAATTTACTGGATAATGTTATTTCCCTGAATAATATTCTCTGGAATATTGAAATAAGCTATAACAAACAAAACATTGTATTTTATTGCATTTCTCAA
Organism: Gymnocypris eckloni scoliostomus; assembly: GCA_027564155.1. Lineage (NCBI taxonomy): Eukaryota > Metazoa > Chordata > Actinopteri > Cypriniformes > Cyprinidae > Gymnocypris > Gymnocypris eckloni. The sequence continues at coordinate 2,603,259 of CM050423.1, forward strand.
CTGGCATGTTATATCAGAATTATTCAAATGTTTTTGTCATTCTAAATTATGAGAACTGCTGACAGCGCTGTTTATCTATGCATTTACACAGAACTATACTCAAACTGCGATCGCTTGCGGAGATAATAAATCATTAATTTCGATAGAGATAGAGATTTATTTAGATGTTTATTGGCGAAATAATGGTTCTATATTAAATGTTAATATAATTCAGCGTGTTTCAAACAAGTGAATCTTGTATAAAGTTACATGCGGTGGTCGTGCTGGAGCATTTCCTGAGTGAACAGTGGCCACTGCTCCAGGTGTGTGTGCACTTGGATGGGTCAAATGCAGAGAACAAAATTTCACTGCTGGTTATACTCTGTATAATTATGTATGTGAAAAAAAAAAAAATAATAATAATAATTCAAAACCGATATTTTTTTTTTACAAAACCGATAACCAATTATGGTAAAATGCTTAAATATCGGGAAAAATATCGGTCAACCGATATATCGGTCGATCTCTAGTTACTTCCTTCATCTTTCCTGCTTGAATTTTCAGAGGATTCACAATCAGTATCTGGTTTCTTTTGATCTGTCATCTGAACCATTTCCTTTTCAGATTGATCAACCGAGCTTTCATCAAGAACTTCAACTTCAGGCAGATCTGATAGGCTGCTCTCTACCGGTTGCTCTGAATTAGGATGATCAGCCTCCTGTGGATTGGAGGTTTCCACTTCAGGTAAGTTTCCTTTATCAAAAGGTTCTGTGGAGATAGGACGTCCTTCATCATTTTCCATCACAGGTTCAGCACCAGATAAGTGAACTGCACTTCTACTTTTGGAAGAAGGAATAGGTTCTGAGTTAGACAGAATTTTGGTTTCAATCTCAAATAACTTTCCAGGGTCATAATAGTCCACGGGATCATGGTCTGACTCTGAATTTTCACTTAAGCTTCCAGACTCTTCAGGTTCCTCAGCACATCTGGCTCTAGTCCTGGGTTTCCGAATCACTTTTCTTTCAACAGACTCATCAGGTGCGGCTGTCAACAGGAATCCACAAGGCAGCAGCAGATCCCTGTGCAGAGTTCTCAGAGGTCCATCCTTTCTTTCTGGTTTAACCGTGTAAACCGGTAAATCACCTGCTTTCTTTGTCACCACGTAAACTTCAGGTTCCCACTTATCCACAAGCTTGTGTTTGCCTTTCAGACGATCATTTTTCACTAGTACACTGTAATGCAATTTTTTATGAAGCTATTATTTCAGCTCCAGGAATTATTTGTTAAAGATTCAATATTGCTTGATTAAAGTAATATTAATATTTAACTTATAATTGATACTTTATTAAGTGGTCGTCCAGCGATCACTAACATCAGTATATCTTATTAATCTCGCTTCTCTTGCCTCGTGGCCACGGTAACAATAAAACGAGATTAATAGTCTCTCAAATTCGAGCTAGGTAACTATCTTTGTGGCAAGAAGGATACAATACTTGAAAATCACATTCCCCAGAGACAATTCTTTGTAAAAAGAAACAAGGTTTATTTACAATACTAATATTCTAACATACATAACACACAAACATAGACACATGCATACGGGATTTTTGAGGTTAACGTTGAAAGAATAGCACTCTATCCTATTTCATAACTGGAGCCATAAGATCACGAAAGAGATGTCCCCCTTTACTGCATTCAGATCAATTACTAGTCAGTCAGGATAAAAACTTAGTCTGAGATACTTGCTTTCTGTTGGTTAAGCAGGCTGTTGCTTTGATTCAGTTTCCACGTGGTTTCCACGTGTTGCACTGGGAATCTCCGTTGGCTCGCGTCGCTGTTGCGTGACGTCACCGGGGAGCCGTGTTGGAATCACGGAGGCTATTTGATGCTGGTTCTGCGTTGAGATGAAAGCATCGTTACGCTGCTGGTTCTGCGACGTTACGGCGTTTACAAAGTCTTTGATTCGCCTAGATAATTTGTCTCAGCCGGTCTTAAGGCGAGAGTCCAGCGGACCGTCCAGGTCGTCCTTGCGCGCGTTGGAGAGCGATGAAAAGGAGAAGCAAGAGAGAGTTTTGCACACTGGCGCGTTGTTTTTAAACAGTCCGATTTGGACCCGCCCACAGGCGGCTGGTCGAATCCGAGTGTCCGTATGGGGCGGAGCCCCGCCCATGTCCATGGTTTCTGGGGCTATGCCTACGTCATCTGATATTTCATTCATTCCGTGAGCGATAACAACTTACAGATCTTTTATATTTGGGTAATCATACATGATGCTGAAGTTTAACGGTCATCAACATCATTTCTTACTTATGATGCCAGCTTTTCGTAGAGACCAAACATCGCATTTGACACACACACACCCACATATTACACACTTAAGGCACGAATAAACATCATCCCACATTTCTTAAGTAATTCATATTCACCCAAGCATATGAGAGAAAGAGTACAACATTAATATCCATATATTTCTTGTGTAGATAGTTTTAATAGTCGTGAGTAAAATGAATGTGTCTTTTAGAAATCCTCCATGTTTTTCCTTTGTTCTGTGACCGAAAGAAATCGCGCGCTTTTGCGCTGATGAGGAGGGGGAAGGGCTTTATAGAGACGCTGATTCTTTAGCTGGCACCTGGTGACCTGTAGAGACAGTTGAATTCCTGCCGACATGGCGTTACAACACGATCACCGACTTCAAGAGTGGAAATAACAACATGTTTGTCATACCTCTTCTTGTTTCGTTCCGCTACCTTTGCAACATTTTTCGTTGCAACCCTGTAGCTTTCTTCCAGTCAGCTCTTGAGACCTTGGACGTACTTAGAGTGGGATTCAGACTGTCCATCCACAGGTAAACCAAATGCAAGGTCAATCGGTAGTCACGGTTGTCTCCCGAACATTAGTTCGTATAGAGAGAATCCGGTCACATCACTCTTCGTGCAGTTGTAGGCATGCACTAGAGGTTTGACGTAATCTTGATTTTTCCTTGTTGTTCAAGGTTCCTAGCATCTGTAGAAGTGTCCGATTAAAGCGTTCTACCGGATTGCCTCTCGGATGGTAGGGGGTGGTTCTAGTCTTGGATATTCCAGTCACTTTACACAGTTCTTTAATTGTACGAGACTCGAAGTCTGTACCTTGGTTGCTATGGAGTTTTTCTGGGAATCCATAGTGCACCAGAAAATTATCCCATAAACATCTGGCTACTGTCTGGGCTTTCTGATTCCGTGCTGGTACAGCCACGGCATACTTGGGGAAATGGTCTGTTATCACCAGTATGTCCTTGGTGTTACTTTGGTCTGGCTCTAGTGACAGGAAATCCATACAAACTAACTCCAGCGGTCTGCTGGTTCTGATGTTCACCAGTGGAGCAGCTTTCTCTGGACTTTCGTCGAACACAACGCTCTCAGGTTTTGATCTTTTCTACTGCTGATGACATCTTGGGCCAGAAGAATCTTGATCGAACAAGGTCGAGAGTTCGCTCTCATTTCATCCCATTTCACCCATTTCATCATGGAGTTCTTTCAAGACCATATTACGAAGATCAGCCGGCAATGCTAGTTGGTACGATGAGTCTTTCTGCTCTTGACTCCTTCTGAACAGTATGCCATTTCTCAACTCCAGACGATTCCATTCTTTGAACCATGGAATTAATTCAGGTGGAATGGTCTTGAGACGGGGCTTTTCTTTGGATTCCAGTTGTTGGATGACTATTCCAACTTCTGGATCTGTTCTCTGTCTTTCCCGCAAGCTTTCTTCAGACAGTTGGGGAATCTTTGTGATCTGGTAAGCATCATCCTGTTGAAATGCTTGAGGTAAGGCATCCACATCAACAGTTAGGGACTCCACTAAGGTCACTGAGGGGTGTAAAAGATCAGGATCATCACAGGACTGTCCAATTTGATGACGCTCACAGATGGCTTTCACAGCTTCTTCTGAAACAACCATTGATGGTTCTTCTATCAGATGCTGGTGAGTGAACTGTCTAATTCTTTCCCTCTCTTTCTGTGTCTCTAAGTCATCTGGAATTTCTGCTTGCGGCCATCTAGAGAGTCCATCTGCATCCTGGTTTCTACTCCCAGCTCGGTACTGTATCTTGAAGGTGAATCTTGATAAACTTGACAACCATCTGTAGCTGGTGGCATCTAATTTTGCGGAGGTCAAAAGGCAGGTCAATGGGTTATTGTCAGTTATCACCATGAAATCGGCCCCATACAAGTAATCATTGAACTTGGTCGTCACAGCCCATTTCAACGCCAAAAATTCCAACTTGTGGGGGGGGAGGGGGGGGTACTTTGATTCACTCCTGGTAAGTCCTCTACTTGCGAAAGCGATGACTCTCATCTGTCCATCTTGCTCTTGGTATAATGCTGCACCAAGGCCGGTGGTGCTGGCATCTGTGTGTAACACATATGGGAGATTGGGGTTGGCAAATCCCAATACTGGAGCACAGGTAAGTTTCGCGATGACCATATCAAATGCCCATTGACAATCTTGAGTCCATCGTTCTCCAAACTGTTCCTTCGGACTGAAGTACTGCTTTTTCTCATCGGTCTTTTTCTTGCGACTTTTCTGCAGTGGAGGGTACCCTGCAGTGAGATCATTAAGGGGCTTCACAATTTTCGAATAATCTTGGCCCAAGTATCTGACAGATATTTGGCAGAACTTACACTTCTCGGATGAGAGTTTCAGTCCGAATTCCCTTAACCTCTTAAGCACGTGAATCAGCCGAGCTTCATGTTCTTCCAGAGATCTCAAGAAGACTATTAAATCATCAATGAACACGAGCACTTCCTTCTGATTGAGATCTCCCATACAGCGTTCCATCAATCGCTGGAACGTGCTAGGTGCGTTTGAGATTCCTTGCGGCATCCTATTAAATTCCCAGAAGCCTAATGGGCATACGAAGGCAGTCTTCTGCTTATCAGACTCTTCCATTTCAATTTGATAGTAGCCCGACTTAAGGTCAAGGACTGAAAACCATCTTGATCCGGTTAAGACTGAAAAGGCTTCTTGCAAATTAGGAAGGGCGTATGTCTCCTTGATTGTCTGGGAGTTTAACTTCCTGAAATCAATGCACAATCTCACAGAATTGTTATTTTTTCGCACCACAACTATAGGAGACGAGAAGGGAGATTCGGACTCTCTAATAATACCAGCTTCAAGGAGCTCTTGAAGATGTTTTCTAACAGCATCCACATCATGTGGGTGAATTGGTCGAGCTCTGTGCTTGAATGGCGTTTCATCACTGAGCTTTATCCTGTGTTTTACTTGGTCAGTGTGACCATAGTCCAGATCATGTAATGCAAATATATCAGGCATGGAGTTCAGTATTGATATTATCCTCTTTTTCCACTCTGGTGTTAGAGGAGAATCTCCAAAGTCAATTGGAACCTTGGGCAGAATTGGCTCCATCTTTTCGCTTTCAGTATCAACTTTGGAAAACTCTTTCTCCACTCGCTGGACTGCATGGACTTCAGCTATCACAGCCTTCGGGGGAATCACTATGTCAATTTGAGTGTCATTTCTCAATATGACTGGTAACTGTGCAAAGCGTTGCCTTGGAGGTAGACTGTGCAGACAGCTTGCCACTAAAAGACCACCAGGTAAAGAGGATGTTGTAGGTGGCTCCACTGATACCCACTTCTCAAATAGAGGCGCTTTCACTTGAACAAGTCCATCCAGAACTACGGTGCATCCTGCTGATACAACTTCTTGTTGATTCCCCTTAAGTTTCACAGATCCCACAGCTCCACTGGAAGCTTGCTGTTTCCTCTTCTCTAGTATATTTATCACAGCTTGATAGCCATAGCAATGTGACTTGAGAATAGATTGGTTCCCTTGTGTGCAGTTGGTGTATAACACATCCAGTGAATTGGTGCCAATTAGGATCTGTGGTATGTTCGTCAAGTCAGGAACTATCAGAGCTAAAGTTGGGACTTCTGCTTCCATTCCAAGGAAATTCTCTGGAAACTTCAAGTTAAGCTTGACATAGCCCAAATAGGGTACAGCTTGTCCATTGGCTCCCTCAACTTCTAGAAGATACTCCAAGGACTTCATGGGGTGCTTGCGCAAGTATTTGTCATAGTAGGACTTAGGAATGGTTGTCACCTGTGATCCGGTGTCTAGGAGGCAGTTCACTTCTCTCCCTTCAATTTTGATTCTGGCGGTGCACCTTGTTCCTACTAATCCAGTGGGTAATCCACAACATGGAGACTCGTGAGCATTCTGGTGAGACAGATACCCGTTCTTCTTAGGGCATTTTTCTCTTCTAGTCTCTGTCCGCCCTGCAACAGAGACTGACTTCAGTTTAAAGGCCTCAAATTGGAGGCATTCTGGAGGTCCCATTTGGCCTGTCGCTCTCTTAACTCACGCCGCTTCTCTTCAACCTTGCGTGGATTTGGATCATTCGCACAGTTAAAAGCAAGATGTCCATCGTCTCCGCAATGGAAGCAATAACCAGGACGGGGTCTGTTGTGCAATTGCCCGGTGGGTCTTGGATTCTTATTCATCTCAGTTTCTGTCAACTGGGGTCGGTATTTTGCAGGGAAAGTGCTCAAAGCTGGAGACCTCTCTTGACATTCCCCTTGAAATCTCAGCTTGAAGCTCAGCTATCTGCAGTTTCAACTCAGAAATTTCATCCACATTGGGGCTGCCCTTTTCTTTGCGAACAGACTCAGTCTTCATCATGGTAATCTGTGTTTGAAGTTTTTCAACTTCCCTCTTCAGGCTTTCAACTTCAGACTTTTCAACTTTGCTTTTAGACTTGGCTGATTTCTGCTTTGCACTTAACTGACATGGCTCTTCTTCATTGGACTCATCAGGCACATCACTGCAGTACACAAATTGTTGGTTAGTTGCTGTCCGTAACTTGAGTGGAACAGGAGCATGTCTGTTTAGTCCAAGGTGCTTCCTCATCCTTTCCTCTTTAAGAGATTGCTTATATTCCGCAGTGCGGATGAGCACCACAAGTTCAGCAAAAGAAGGGGGTGTGGCCCTCTTTCCTTCAAGCTGTAAATCAATGATGTTAAGCTGTTATCCCAGCAACCTCTGCAAAATTGCTTGAGGAGACAACGGTTCCTTTCAGCTTCAGCAACACCACCCCGTCTAATTGCAGTGCTCAGCATTACATGAAGACGGTGAAAGTAGGATGGTTTTTCTCCTTGATTTTGCAGGATACCAATTAACTTTGCGAACAATTCATCTCCGTCCTCCAGGCCCGGAGTGGCCATCGGGAGAACCGGGAGAATTCCCGGTGGGCCACTCTGCCCCGCTCATGAGTTGGGCCGGCAGACTCGCCTGCTTTTTTTTTTACATACACAGAATAACGTATATGTATTTAAGTTACTGTGTGACTGATAACTAAGCTAATAACACTAGATTTGAATTTAACATTAAAATGTGACGTTTTCTTTTGTCAGAGCGCACGTGCGCACTCTTGCTCTACACAAGCACGTGTCCCAGGTCGTTGCCATGGAGACAAACCGAAACCATTAATACTGTGGTGTGAATTAGCGAGAGTGCGCTAATCACAGCAAGAATACATAAAATAGAATAAAACGGATAGTAAAAAAAAGATGCCTGGAGGAGCTGAAAAATGTGCCAAACTGACAAATATTTTTTCAAGAAGACAAACGAGCGCACATGAACTGGCGACTCAAGGTACAGTGACTAGTAACATTTACAGTTATGCATTTGGCAAACGCTTTTATCCAAAGTGACTTATATTGAAGGAATTTTGTTTATTCAGTTTAGGTTTTTTCTATTGATTGCCTGTTTCAATTAAATGTAAGTGACATTGTAATTACATTGACATGGATATAAAAAACCAATAGTGCAAAAAGTATATTTCTTACTGCACTAATTGTCACTTCATTTTTGTTTGAATGCAAACCATTTTTTTCATAATGTAATAGTTGGACTCTTTGTTGCAGAAAACTCAGTATGTGATTTGTTATTGATATTTATGGACATATTTACATAGTTCATATTTTTTTATTGAAACATGTCAAAAATAAATATAACAGGATAGTAAGAACAGATCTGTCACTTAATTTATCCAGATTCCACCACGGTGGGAGGGGGTTGGATGGGGATAGGTGGTGGGCTGGTCTTAAACATTACACTCCCGGGCTGAAAATGGATCCCACTCCGGCCCTGCCGTCCTCCACCGAGCCATGAACAGACTCCAACAGCTGCAATCACTCTAAGGGCAAAGCATATGGGCCGATGTGCTTGACGACATCCGATGCTGGAGGTAGCAGACTGTCGAGGATTTTCCCAGTCTTGTGCAAATCAGAGAGGGACTGATCGTTCAATAGGAAGTCCACAGTCGCACGCCAGGTGTCAAAATCTGGTTCATGGCTGGGACGAGGAATTCTTCCTGAGAAGGCTTTGAGACGAAAGGAAACATGTGAAGACGACATGGAATCACTGGTTCTTACCACATGCTCCATTACTACGCGTTGGATTCCTGGTGGATTCAAAGCACTGGTAGGTATGTTCAAGGACATGGTCTCGGCAACACTGGCATCAGGGCTCCTAGGTTGGTAAGCTGACTTTGCCAGTGTGCTCTCCTTGGCAGGGTTTTCAGGTTCTCTCGTATGCATACCGCTGTCATACCCAGGCTGTTCCATTTCTGGCTCAGGTCTCGAAGATTCATTTTCCGAAAACATCAATGCAGAAATCTTTTGCAGCTCACTCTGAAGCACTTCCTGCAGGGTTTTTCCGCTGTCTCGGGCAATGGCCTGCAGGTTCTCCAAGTAACTTTCAGTGACATTGCTATTTGTTGCAGAGGTGTACACACTTCCCAAGCTGCGCACATGGAAAACAACGTTATCATCCAATGTGCTTCTGATGGACATGGGCAGTGAGGACTTCAAATGTTGCATAGCAGAGTCATAAGATAATTCCATAATGGCACTGCGGTGGTGCTCAGAGTTGGGATCATCAATAACTAAGTTCTGTTTGATGGATCCATATTTCATTAGGCAGGTTTCTAATTCGTGATCTGGATCAGAGTGGGTTAAGCCACTCACAATGACTGCATTCTGGACATTAACATTGTCACGTTTCACTATTTCCATTTCTGCTTATTTAACTGAGTTCCTTATGTATTAATAGCTTATCTACAGGGCAAGGATTTAAATGACTAACTCTTAAGCTTGTTAGCTTCTGTAGTTATCAAAATTAGTTCATGCCTATTGCGCTTTGCTGCAATTTTGCTCCTGGCTGGCTCGCCAAGTTTTATGTAGCACGTACTAAGTAGCGCCCAGTTCACAATTAATAAGTTACTGTGAGATTTCTTGGACCAGAAATCAGCAGACCAAGGTCGACTCACTAGAGCAAAAGGTAGCAGAGGACATCGAAATAACAATAAATACTAGGACCACTGGGATGCAGTTACTCAAAGAAAAGGTAAGTGTGTTGTTCTGAGAGTTTATTTCTTTGAATAAATTGTAATCCTTTTTAAATGAAAATAATAATAATAGAAATAGACAAAACCCAATTAAAGTAACAATAGTTCAAAACAAAAATACAAATATGAGAGTTCAAAACCAGTTCAGTTTATCAAAACCGATTTACAAATTTCAACATCCATCTTTGAAATTCAACCTCAGTTTTTCTCAATTTCAATTATCAGTATCTCAATATCAAGTTCAGAACACAGTCTTCAAATCAGAGTCTCAATTCCAATTGTTAATGAACAGTAATGTTCATTAATAGAAGAACAGTTCAATCCATGAGAAAAAAACACAAAACTTTGTCTCCAACGAAATCCAGGTGAATTTGAGGAAAACAATTATTGTGTCCAATTCTGTCCTACCCGATCAGAAAAAAAATATTTTTACACGGTTTCCAGGTACAAACAATGGGATGGCTCGCCAGTCCAAACCAGGAATAGGAATCCACGGCCCGGACAAAATTCAGGATCACAACAGCAGTTCTTCAAACACTCAAAAAAAAAACGCCCTTGGAAAAACAAAGCCAAAAACAATCATCAGTACCTCATTCAAATAAACAGGTTCAAATGACTAAAGCGTCTGCATCAATTATTTGCATATACGCAACACATACATGCTAGTCACCCATGTGCTCAACTAATACACTAGAGTCAAAGCACAATGTTAGCAAAGCTAGCACCGCATGGTGTACATTTCACAAGAGAAAATATCATGCCTTCACAAATAAAACACCCTTCTACAACTTGAACAATCATATACACTCACAGATCGTTTTGAAGCACAAATTAAAGCATTTTCAACATTTTTACATTATTCCCTCACATTCCTTGTAAACTTTACAATCTCCAATAACTGTATTCACATTCAATCTAATTGAATACATTTCTTATAACGAAATTTGTACTCACCAAGGAGAAATGTATCAGAAGAAAAAAAGAAATTAAGTATTCCTCCATAGAAATACTAATTAGGCTCTATTTCATCAGCTTCTATTCGTCTCTCTCAGTGCTGTTTCTAATCGCGTCTTTTCTCACAGCGTGAATTTATAAGAAATTATATCTTAAGTTATCTCTTAATTGGCTAGCAATCCAACACTAAATCATTCAACTGTTTGCTCTCACTCTTGCGTCGTTCGCTTCTCTTGTATTCTCTTGTTCGCACGCACTCTTCTGGAACTTTTCCATCAAAGGCGGAGCTAACCTTTTACCTTACCAATCAGTTTCAGGAAATTTTTATTTATTTTAATTATTTATAACAATATAAATAAATGTAACTTTACGGGGTGGGGATTCTCAGTCTAATAATTTTACAGCAGCAAGAATAAAATTATATTTCCTATAAATATTAGTGACCTAGATGAACGATCTGGGTTACACTCAGGTCAAGTTGAACGGGCCAATAGGACAGAGGTCAGCATGTTGAAGTAGTATGTGTCCACCAATCAAATCCGCACCTGAGAATGACTTTTGCCTTCGTACAACAGCAACTCAAAAGAAGCGCGGAAGGTCGTAAAGCCTACTACGACCAAAAGGCCTCTCACCATGAGCTCAATGTCGGAGAAAAAGTGTGGTACTACAGCTTCGCCCAACCAAGGCAGAATGCTCCCCATCATCTGTCAAATCAGTTCCTACCTCACTGAACAGGACTCCATGAGATTGTAGACATGCTCTCACCTGTTGCCTATCGAATCAAAATCAGACAAGGGCGCAGTGAGCCAGTCCTTCGATGGGTCCATCGAAACCAGATAAAGAGGCACCAGGGCTCCAGCCTTCAGGAAAAGGGGGGAGATCAAACCCACTGACACAGACCGACAATCATATGCTCTACACCACACTAACATAATTACTGTCGTTCTAGGAAAACATATAGCAAACTTGCTTAGACATAACACTTACTCTTCTCCTCTGCTGCACTGCTAGTACCAACCTCTAGTAGAGAGGAGTTACTCCACACGTGACACTCGTTTGCTGCCTCACCTCATTCAGTATCCTTTGCTTATCCTGTCCCAAAGAGACAGTGTCTCTTTGTTCTTTTTTTGTTTTGTTTTTTCTTCCTGTCTCACTTTGTGTTTTTACTTTTTCCTCTCTCACTATAATCTCATTTGCCATCTAGACCCCTCATCAGGGAACTCCCTTAACCAATCCTTAAATCTAGGTCCCGAAATTGAGATTGACTCCCTTCAATAAAATCGTCGTAACTCCTTATGAGAACCGTTGTCAACCGATTGAGGCAACCCGCCAAATCATGACCGACATGCTACGCAAAGTAAGTTCCTTGATCGATAACTTAGCCGTGGGTAGGATTCCACACTACTTGATACCTCTTAGCCTTGTCCAAAACATCCACTGCTAGTCCCATCCAAATCCATCTCTTCCCTGGGTAGCACTATTCCCTTATATGTAGACCCGGAAGCAGGCGACTTGGCCTTTCTCCTCAGTTTGCCCATTATCAACGCGAATGACATTTACAAGCTCAAAGATGTTGTGAATGTGGGATTTTGGCAAAGGAACAGCTATGTAAAAAGCCACACTCCTGAAGTCGTTGTGTATCACAATAACAACGAGCAGTTGTATCTGGCCCCAAACCTAAAGATGTATACGCTCACTAAGGACATTCACTTTCTCTGCCCAAGTAAACCCTTCGTCTGCAATAATACAGAGGGCATCTGCGGCCTAGAATCCATTAGACCCGACACTAGTTGACCCGCCGAAGCGACACCACATTCTCAAGTTGAGGTAACAAGCCGAAATCATTGGAAACCAATGGCTGGTCAACACAACCAAACCAAACTTTATAGATCACTGTCCCTAAGGGCTCGATCCTCCATATTGACGATTTAGCACTGTATCAGTGTATGTGTTTTAGTAAGTTTAGTCCATGTATTGTTGAATAACAGTTAGCAAATAAACCTTATTTCATTTATAAAGAATGGTGTCTTGTGCTGTGTGATTTTCAAGTTTTAAACTCTTTGCCAAAGATCGTGTTACCTCACTCAAAATGTAATAAAGTACTATTTTGTTTGTTTTATCGTTGGCCACGAAGATTAACGAAATTGTTAAAGATATACTGATATACTTTTAAATATATACTTTTAATGGTCGCTGGACGAGTCGTTAATAAGGTATACATTTTGCATTAATATCAATTCAATCAAATCAATATCGAATCTTTAATAAATGATTTCCCAAAGCTGAAATAATAGATCATAAATGTATTACAACTAGCTAATGATCTGATATATCATCGCTTTGCTGCAGCATTTCAACACCATTAACATCTATTCCACATGACAGTTTTAAATCTATTAGTATGATTTCGACAATGAGTAGGTCCTGACACGTGTTGTCTAACCCCGATAGACTTCAGAATGTCTATGAGTTCAGACAGTACTTCTTTGTACTTGGAACGTTGTAATAGCAATAGGAGTGCTGCTATAGTAGAGCTTTACCCTCTTTGCTCTAGCCTCACATATGACCTTTTCTTTCTTTCTTTACTCGCCCGATACAATACTTTTATTTTTGGTACTTGCCGATACGGAGAACCAATACTGATATTTTCATTGCATTTTTTAAATATTGGGTACAGAAACCAAAAGATAATGTATAATGTTAATTGGTTAACTTCATTTATCAAATAGATACAGTCAAACAAAAATGTATTCAGACACCTTCAACATTTCTCACATCACAGTTTATTCGCTATAGTTTATGGTAATAAAATATGACAAGAACTCATAGTGAAACTGTGTCAGAAAAAATGTAGCTTGATAATGTCAGATAATTTTGATAGAAAGGTATGTAATGGATTACAATCAACCACAATTATTCAGACAGTTGTTAGTATGACAATATTTACACAACTATCAATACTTTGATGGGCAAACCTTAGCCTTAATGACAGCCTGTAGTCTCCTGGGCATGCTGTCAACCAGGTTCATACAAACCTCAAATAAAAAAAATTCCCAGACTTGGTATGAATAATTTTTGGTTCCAAATTTGTTATCAATTTTATTGGTAGTCAACTGTATGAAGAATGTTTGGGTATAATATGTCACAGTTTACTTTATTTTGCTATCCTCACTTACATAAATTAACTATAGTGTCCTGCACCCACTAGTAAAAAATATAAACAATTATATTTGGTCTATGAATAATTTTTGGTTTGACTGTAATTATGCACATTAAAATGTATTTTACAAATTGTTGTTACTTTCACTAATACATTTTTTTTGCTCTATGGTATATCTTTAATTTAAGCATTACAGCTGCTCCATTGCAGCGGCTTAGTACTGTATTGAAGCGTTTTGCTGAAATAATGTGGGGAACCCTCGTTATAAATCTCCTAACTGTGATATTTCCAGAAATAGAAGTCGCGTTTTGTTTTTTTCATCTGAAGCATGCTGCGATTTATATTCCAAGTCCACTCATATAATGCAGAAACAGTCATGAAGCAAGCAATACACGTGCACGTATTTGTCCTAGAGCAGAATGAGAGAGACAATACTGTACACCGTAGCGCATTTCACACAGGCTGTCACATTCTTTTGGATATTCCAGGACTCCATCCCAAAACACTTCTGCAAGTAGCTCAGAGAAGAAGGCAGAGGGCTGAAGTCCTTCAATGAAGACAGGTTGTCCAATAAATCTTATGTTATTACACTGGCTACGGGACTCTAGATCCACAACCTTGGCAAGCAGTTTAGCGCTGATCTCTGTTAACATAGCACATGGCATATGTGCGCTCCTGTGATTTTGCGTTGGTCTCGAGCGAAGCAATTTTTTAGGTGTTTTCCATCACGGTAGCTTGAATTTGGTTCAACTTTATCTCGAGTGTCAAGACAGTGGTTTAAATGTCTGCAGGTGTTCCTCCAGGAGGTTGGTGAACATCTTTACCGTTTTCTCCGCATGCCTCAACTTTATGATCCTTTGGCCTTGTTTTGCTGATTTAGCTGCCATAATTCGAAACCGATATGCATATGAGTCGAGTCAAGTCAAGTCACCTTTATTTATATAGCGCTTTTATCAATACAAATTGTGTCAAAGCAACTGCACAATATCAAAATAGAAATGTTTTGAGTTAAAGGCATTTCATTATTTAATTCAGTGATGTCATTGTCCAGCTCAGTTCAGTTTAAAAAGTATCTGTGCAATCAAGTCGGTGATATTGCTGGAAATGAAGTGTCCCCAACTAAGCAAGCCAGAGGCGACAACGGCAAGGAACCAAAACTCCAGTGGTGACAGAACGGAGAAAAAAACCTTGGGAGAAACCAGGCTCAGTCGGGGGGCCAGTTCCCCTCTGGCCAGACAAACCAGTAGTTTGTTCCAACTGAGTGTAAGGGCTCCACTGGTTCCAGTGGTCTTTTCCCGATGGCTGTCTAGGTGACGAGGTCCTCACTGGAGATCTGTCTTTGGGGCTCATCTAGGTGCCCTGGTCTCCACTGACATTCAGAGTTGTAGAGGTCATCTCTAGGTGATGATCCACCATCTGATCTGGATACGGACTGTATCTGTTGACTGCAGTGATCATCATCTGTAGTTTGGACCATCTGTAGTTTGTTTATTAAGCGTGCAGAACAACCACCTAATAAAGCATTACAATAATCTAACCTTGAGGTAATAAACGCATGAATTAACATTTCTGCATTTGACATTGAGAGCATAGGTCTCAGTTTAGATATATTTTTAAGATTAAAAATTTCAGTTTTACAAATGCTAGAAACGTGGCTGTCAAAGGAGAGATTGCTATCAAATAGCACACCTAGGTTCCTGACTGATGATGAAGAATCGAGAGAGCAGCCATCAAGTGTTAGACAGTGTTCTAGGTTATTACTTGTGTGGTTTTTAGGTCTGATAATTAACACCTCTGTTTTTTCAGAATTGATTTGTCATCCAGTTTTTTATATCGACTATGCATTCCATAAGTTTCTCAATTTGGTGTGTTTCACCGGGCCATGAAGAAATATAGAGCTGATTATTATCAGCATAACAGTGAAAGCTAACCCCATGTTTCCTGATGATATTTCCCAAGGGTAACATGTAAAGCGTGAAAAGTAACGGCCCTAGTACTGAGCCTTGGGGTACTCTATTCTGCACTTGTGATCGATATGATACCTCTTCATTCACTGCTACGAATTGATGGCGGTCATATAAGTATGATTTGAACCATGCTAATGCACTTCTACTAATGCCAACAGAGTTTTCAAGTCTATTCAAAAGAATGTTGTGATCGATAGTGTCGAACGTAGCGCTAAGATCCAGGAGCACTAATAGAGAGATACAACCACGATCAGATGATAAGAGCAGGTCATTTGTCACTCTAATGAGAGCAGTCTCAGTACTATGAGATGGTCTAAATCCTGACTGGAAATCTTCAGAGATATCATTTTTCTCTAAGAAGGAATATAATTGTGAGGATGCTACCTTTTCCAGTATCTTTGACAGAAAAGGGAGATTCGAGATTGGTCTGTAATTAACTAGATCTTTGGAGTCAAGTTTTTTTTTTTAATGAGAGGCTTAATAACAGCCAATTTAAAGGTTTTGGGGACATACCCTAATGACAATGATGAATTAATTGATAGCCAAAAGAGGATATATGACTTCCGGAAGCACCTCTTTTAGTAGTTTAGATGGAATAGGGTCTAACATACATGTTGTTGGTTTAGCTGATTTAACAAGTATATACAATTCTTCCTCTCCTATAGTAGAGAATGAGTGGAATTGTTCCTCAGGGGATCTATAGTGCACAATTTGATGTGATACTGCAGCTGGCAGCTGCATGGTTACAGTTTAATCTCTAATAGTATTGATTTTGGAAGTAAAATAGTTCATAAAGTCATTACTACTGTGCTGTTGGGAAATGTCAACACTAGTTGATGTTTTATTTTTTGTTCATTTTGCCACTGTATTGAATAAATACCTGGGGTTGTATTTATTTTCTTCTAAAATAGACGAAAAGTAATCAGATCTAGCAGTTTTGAATGCTTTTCTGTAGGATAGGGTACTTTCTCGCCAAGCCATTCGAAATACCTCTAGTTTTGTTTTCCTCCAGCTGCGCTCCATTTTCCGGGCTGCTCTCTTTAGGGCGCGAGTGTGCTCATTATACCACGGTTTTGGACTCTTTTCCTTAATCTTCCTTAAGCGTAAAGGAGCAACCATATCTAAAGTCCTAGAAAAGAGAGAATCCAGTTTCTGTTACATCATCAAGTTTTTCTGCGCTGTTGGATATGCTGAGGAATTGAGGAAAATCAGGAAGATTACTTACAAAGCAGTCTTTTGTGGTAGAAGTGATGGTTCTACCATATTTATAAGGAGGAGTTGAATTTACAGCTTTAGCTATATGGAGTTTACACAAGACTAGATAGTGATCTGATATATCATCACTTTGCTGCAGAACTTCAACCCATTAACATCAATTCCATGTGACAGTATTAAATACAACACAAATTGTATTTCTATAGCACATTTAAAACAACTGCCGTTGACCAAAGTGCTTTCCAGCATCATTACATATAGTCACACAAACAAAATTCAACAACAATTCAACAAAATTCAACATTAAATTGTAAAGCCTGATCCCTCTAATCGACTCCAAAAGCTCTACTAAAAAGGTACGATTTCAATCTAGACTTAAAAGCATCCACAGATGGGGAAGATTTAATATGCATAGGGAGAGGGTTCGATAAACGGGGAGCAGCCACTGAAAAGGCCCTATCACCCTTAGATTTTAATCTCGTTTTGGGAACATGAAGTATCATCGATTCGAAGATCTCAAGTTTCTTGAATTTTGGTAAGGAATTCAATTTCTCTCTCTCTCCTCTTTGTATGAGTCAAAAATCTTGCAGCAGCATTTTGTACTAATTGAAGACGAGATAACTGACCCTGTGTAATACCTATATATACAGAATTACAGTAATCGATGCGTGATGACACAGAGGCATGAATAATAGTCTCCAGATCCCTAAAAGAAAGAATAGATTTCAGTTTAGAAATAATTCTCAGTTGATAAAAGGCAGCCCTCACAACACTAGAAATCTGTTTATCTAAAACTAAAGATGAATCCATTATAACACCCAAATTCTTAACATGATCTGAAACACTTATCTTCATAGAGGCCAACCTACTTATAATTTCCTTGGAAGCAGAGGAAGGTCCAAAAACAACACACTCAGTCTTATTAGTATTAAGATGAAGAAAATTGCTTGCCAACCAGGCTCTTATCTCACCTAAACACTGAGCAAGTCCATCAAAAGATTGAGATCAATTAGGATCTATTGGGATATATAACTGAGTATCATCAGCATATAAATATACATAATATTATATTTACGAAAAAATTGAGCCCAAAGGGCCCATATATTATGAAAATAAAATAGGCCCAAGAACAGACCCCTGTGGCACACCACTACATAATTTAGCTGATATCGAACACAAATCTCCAATGCAAACCGAGAAAGATCTATCTTTTAAGTAAGATTTAAACCACTCTAAGGCAGTACCCTTAACACCAACATCTTCCAAACGCTGCAATAAAATACTATGATCAACAGTATCAAAAGCAGCTGTGAGATCAAGTAAAATAAGAATAACTACCTTTCCAGAATCAACTGCCAAAACAATAACATTAAAAACCTTAAGAAGGGCGGATTCTGTACTATGAAGGTACCTAAAACCTGACTGGAACATATCTATAACAGCATTCATATCTAAATATGATGCAAGCTGAGATAGAACAACCTTCTCTAAAATTTTCGACAAGAAAGGTAGTTTCGATATAGGTTGGTAATTACTTAAAACCGTACAGTCTAAATTTGGTTTCTTAAGAAGTGGCTGCACTACTGCATGTTTAAAACAAACTGGGACATTTCCATTAATTAAACTACTATTAAGAAGAGATTGAAAAATGTTACCTAAAAGATCAAACAAATTTAACAACAGCCGAGGAGGAAGAGGATCAAACGGATGTGCAGTCGAGTGTGCCTTAATATATGCTCCAACTGAGGTAAAGAAATAGGTTCAAAACTACAAAATGAACTCTGATAGTTTAACTCAGCATGAGTTAAATCTAAAGTATGATTTCGACAATGAGTAGGTCCTGACACGTGTTGTCTAACCCAGATAGAGTTCAGAATGTCTAAGAATGCTGATCCCAATGCATCTTTTTCATTATCAACATGGATATTTAAATCACCAATAATTAAGACTTTATCTGCAGCCAGCACTAACTCTGATATAAAATCACCAAATTCTTTAATAAAGTCTGTATGGTGCCCTGGTGGCCTGTATACAGTAGCCAGTACAAACATCACAGGGGATTTATCATTTGTACTTTTTTCTCTAGATAATGTTATATGAAGCACCATTACTTCAAAGGAGTTATAATTAAAGCCTGTCTTCTGAGAAATATTGAGAGTATTGCTATAAATTGTAGCAACACCTCCCCCTTTGCCTTTTGGACGCGGCTCATTTTTGTAACAGTAATCTTGGGGGGCAGACTCGTTTAAAATAATGTATTCATCTGGTTTTAGCCAGGTTTCTGTCAAACAGAGCACATCTAGTTTATGATCAGTGATCATATAATTTACAAAAAGCGCTTTCGTAGAAACAACAATATTGTCCAATTAGTAGTAAAATAGAAATAAGTTGTGGGCTTAAAAGCAGTTATAGAATAAAAAGTTACGGGAGAAAGACTTGCATATATATGCCATCACACCAAACCGGAAGTCCCCAAATCGCAGTTCTTTTGACTTTAAATAGGTGCTGGATTTAGCCACTTTCCAAAGCATATCTCATAAGGAACTGTACAGAAACTGGATGATAATAGTTCTCCCTCTCGTGGCATTTTTCAAGTTCCCTTCCAAGCTAGTGTACTATATCTACCTCTTGTTGTATTTTGCTGGTGAGCTATGGAAGAACTTCACAAACGACCTGCGCCTTTATGTCTTTACCTGCCTGTTCTGCCAGACCATACAATCTCAGATTCCATCTTCTGTTGTATCTTTCTACCTCATTGAGCCTTGAATCGATCTCACTTGAAGACATTTTCTTACAATGTCCGTCACCTGGTAGAGGAATTATAGTGCCTTGCACAACATATGAGTGCATAGTTTAAATGTCAGTGCCACAAATGTGCACTTCATTGTCTTTGTTCTTCATCATTCTCTTTGACTTTACTCTCCCTCTCTTTCTCGTGTTTAGCGCATGGCAGAGAGGAGCAGCACTTTCAATTAAAAGCATATATTATGTTGCTTCTCTAATTTTACATGAAAGGATTGCCGAAATCACAGCACAGCTATTGCCTTTATCTTATGTGTATCAGACGATGGTGCGATTATCAGGATTTTTGTTCAGATTAACATCTTGGAAGGGAGAGCTGGTTATATCTCAATGGGTCGCATTTCAGTCACTTTTTCATATTCATTAATTTGTCTGACAACAGAACCCATAAAATATATCAATGTAAACAGTTTTATTGAGAATTTAGCTGCATCAAAATACAGTATGTGGGCACAGAGAGGGAAACAAATCCAATAATAAATAATATTGGCTATGTACATTTTGCATGTTCAGAAGTGAGCAGCCATGTGTGCAAAAATGTAAACAGGTTTGTGTAAGTAAATTGTTCAGTGCAAAGAAAGATAAGTCATGGGAACCTGGTATTTCTTTTTTTCATGTGTCTAATAGACATGGACAAGTTCTTTGAAAAATATCTATGACCTTTGAAACATCTAACGTCTAGAAAACGTCTAGTCTTCATGCTCTATGTTGACTATGGTTTCATAATAATAAACATACATTTGCATAAAGCATCCATATTTGTCCATGCCCATATTGATTATAGTATTAAAAACTTGAAAAGTATTAATTTGAAGTACATTTAGAACAAATAAAATGTGCGATTAATTGCGATGAACCGTGAGTAATGCTAAAAGCAAGGCTGGAAGACAGCTGAGCATGTTCCATTTTTTTTATTCATGCTTAGTGTGAAGATATCTTTATATTGGACTTCATAACACATTATATGTTGTCTTGCACAGTTATTACAGAGAAAATTAAATAGCATTCTGTCATTTAATAGCATACAACTTTACACCAGGTAATTGCATTACAGAAGACTCCATTCTGAGATGATCTTAAACCAGAAATAGTTGCACAGCATTTGTTCTAGAACATTAATTATTATTATATAATTCATTATCAGCATATTATCTACTACATTAAACCACTGTGTATTATGGGTATATAACTATAAAACAGAACATAGTGTAGACTTGTAGTATTTTTTCCCTTGTCCCATAAAAAGTATGCTACCCACGATTACATGTAGGAAGAAATCAAATTGATTTCACAGTCACATTCTTAAGAGGAACATAACATTGTTAAAGTTTGACATGGACAATTTCTCTTTGGACTAAAGAACTGTAACAAGTTCTATATTTATGGGAATATAGGTTTCAAAATGTGAGGTTTTCCTGCTATGCAAAGCTTACTTCAATGTCAGTTCAGAAGCTGACAGAACCATGGTTAAAACATCAAGAACAAATAAACTGAATATAAGACAGGTTCTGACACTGAAGATCTTTCACAGTATTTTTGATGATGCATCTCGGCTCATCTACGGGTTCTGAGACTCCTCGTGTTGCCGTTCCAGCATTCTTGCACAGCGTGGACATGTGGTCGAGTTATCATAGTAACAATCCCTAAGATAGACAGCCATATCACAATTAAGAAACGGGGACTGAACAGGTACATGAATGCAAGCACTACTAGTCACACAAGCTTGATTTTTTTAATTACTGCCTTTTTTTTTGCATTACAAGAACCTTTAATTCTCAGCATGGCCATTCTCAGTCTGTGTCAGCCGCACCGCACGGATACGCTGTTCTCATTCAAATCAAAGCATGAATAAACATAGGAGTATCCGTACGGTGCGGTTGATACAGAACAGCATAAGCAGTTTGTGTCCAGTGGATATTCTCCAAAATGGCACTACGTTAACTCAAATGAAACAAACTGTTGAATAAAGTCGTTGTTATTTTTTTTTTCTTTGGGAAAAAAAGTATTCGTGTCGCTTCATAAAGTTCAGATTGAACCACTGATGGCAGATGGACTATTTTGGTGATGTCTTTCATACTTTTCTGGGCTTTGACAGTGTTATTTACTTGGCAGTCAATGGGACAGTCAAAAGACTCCCGGTTTTCATCCAAAATATTTTGAATTGTGTTCCGAAGACAAACTAAGCTTTTACTGGTTTGGAACGACATGGGGATAAAGTGATTAATGACAAAATTGTAATTTTCCTGGGGTGGAGTAACCCTTTAAGTTATTTACTCACACTTGTTAATGTCATATGCTCAAAAGGAGATTTTTTTTTTAAATGTCCCATGTCCCCAGAGACCAACAGTCAAGGTGAGGATATTAATTAAATAATGTTACATTTCTGATGGTTTTTCACCAAACCTTATTGTATACCCCCAGAACACTTGAAACATGTCGCATGGGACCATTCTGTGATAATTTTGTGTCTTTTTTGAAAAGCTTGATGATGATCGCTATTCACTGCCAATTATCCAATTATATGGACAAGCACGAGCAGAACTTAACTTTTTTTTTTTCTTTTGGAAAAGGTAAGATGGGCTTATGGCATTAGAATTACTCACAAGCGTGAATAAATGACTTACGTTTTGGGTGAAATATCCTTTAAAGAATCCCTTAAAGCATGTGCTTTAGATTCCTTTTATTTCTGACATATTTTTGTGTCATTTATGTAATTTTTTTGTCACTCCTATTTTAAAATAAAGTATTGTTTCATCAATCAGGTTATTTCTGTTTATTGCACATTGCTCTATTATATAAGTCTGTTTTATTCATGGACACAATAAGGATTATTATGCATATTATGACGAAATTATCTTATGGCCTCAAAAGAATATTTTGTGGCCAAGATATATTATCACATTCCCATAAGTTAATATGATATGGTCACAACAAAGTTTAGCAAACCAAACATGTCCCTTCCAAGGCCCCATAGCAATGCATATAGCATGTGGTAAATGGCAATGTATCTGATGTGTTCAAAAACAAACCTGTGGAAAACAGCAAAACAGTCATGACAGACAGAAGTGTGGTTGTCGAATGGGAAGAGAATGTCACCCTCTTTACACAATTCACACATGAAGCCTTTGGCCTGGCATTTCTGATGGTACAAAGACAGAGAGAGTTAAGTCAAAAAAAAGACGTTGGCACAGTGGCACACTCGCACAGAGCTAAACTAATTTTATCTAAGAGGCTGCTTACTTTCAATGATTACATTAGACATATGATTCAGAGTTGAGCTGAAATTGTAAATTAACACCCTAATTATTTTAGGGTGGTTTGTTTTACAGGTAACATTTTAGTATAGGGACCAATTCTCACTATTAACTAGGTGCTTATTAGCATGCCTATTAATAACATATTGGCTTTTTATCAGTACTTATAAAGCACATATTCTGCATGACTATATTCTACATCCCTAATCCTACCGAATACCTAAACTTAACAACTACCTAACTAACTATTAATAAGCAGCAAATTAGCAGTTTATTGAGGCAAAAGTTATAGTTAATGTTTGTTAATAGTGAGAATTGGACCTTAAAATAAGGTGACCATTTTACACAACCCAACCACTGAAAATTATAAATTTCTAGTCATGAAATATTTTAGCACTATACTGCCAAATTTATTGGGTCACCCCATTTGAATGAAAGGTTTGACTACTTTAGTAATTTCAATCAGTACAAATCTTAATGTTTAGCATATAATGATATTCTAGGGAATTGTGCGCTTTAATTTTATAGAAACAGTTTGGACAGGACCCGTTTCTCTTCTAACAGGACAGTGCCTCTGTGTATAAGGTAAGAATCAAAGAGAAATTATGATTCAGTCAGTGTGGAAGAACTTAACTGGTCTGCAGAAAGCCAAGGCCCTAATCCCAGGTGAACACCTCTGGTGTGACTATAAATGCAGACCTTGAGCCAAAAATTAATCCCCAAACACCAATGACTTGTACATTCATTATATGGACAAAAGTACTGGGACACCCCCTTCTTTAGAAGAGAAAAGGGCACTTCCAAACTGTGGTAACAAAGATAATTAATGTCCTTAAAAATTTTATTTCCACCTCTGTTGCAACAGTTTTGAAGTGTATGAAATGACTGTACCATATGTACCCATATGTCATTGATGTTTGGTGATGAATTTTTGGCTCAAGTTCTGCATTTAAAGTCACACCAGAGGTGTTCAGCTGGGATTAGGCTTTCTGCAAACCAGTCAAGTTCTTCCACACTGACTGAATCATAATTTCTCTTTGATCCTTGCCTTATACATAGAGGCACTGTCATGTTAGAATAGAAAAGTGTCCTGTCTAAACTGTTGCTATAAAATTAGAAGCACACAATTCCCTGTAATATGTTTATATGCTTAAACATTAAGATTAGTACTCATGGGAATTACTAAAATTGTTTCATTAGAAGGGGGTGACCCAATACATTTGGCAATATATTGTATATGGATATTCACACACACACACACACACACACACACACACACACACACACACACACACACGCACACACACACGCGCACACGCACACGCACAATGTCCTATGCCCACAAACCTACCTCACAGTCCAGTTTAATATGTTTGGCAAAAGTTGTATGAATTTCAGTAAGGGAACAGCTGAGATGCCCGCTGGATGTGTCAATCAGATCCTGTAGGCTGTACATGTCGTCATTCTCCACAAAGTGCTGGCGATGTTGAAGCTGTGACAATACAATTATACCATCTGTTATTTTAAAATCCACCATCTTTACCCGAATCCCACCTGAATGATAATTTATTTAGAGTTCAAAAATGAAAATAGTTTATACAGTACACAAGATCACAGATACAACACAGACAAAGAATCGTCTCGGTTATGGAGGGAACGCAGATGTAATGTTGTAACAACACAGGGGTCTTGGGAGCCCGGATCCTCTCTGATTAAGAGAAAATGCCAATTAAATTTGGCTAGTGGATTTTGGATGCTGAGCCACTCCCTGTATATACGGGTATAAATAGGCGACAGGTGCATTAACTCATCCGGTTTTATGCTGAGGAGCCGAGAACGTGTTCAGCGATGGTTCGAGGTTGTGGAATAGGGATATAACGTCTTCGTTCCCTCCAACAGGGAATGAAGGTTACATAAGTAACCCTTTCGGTATTTCACTATGAGTTATGTTGTGACAACATAGGGGTCTATGTTAAAAGCCACAATCTGAACACCGTCACAACCTTGTGGTGCTACAAATGTTGGCAAACATTCGTGTCAGACAAATTTAACGCAAAGATCGTAACCCCAAGCGCAAATATGCTGACCGAACGTGTCTGTCAAGGGAAGACATGGGTTCGTCAAGAGGGAAACCTTGCCATGGAAGAATACACATATGGGATCGCCCATAGGGAATCAAGCCATATGGACACCTAGTCCATTACAGGAGCTGACCGGGGACCCGGGCATGCTAACACCGATAATGGGCCTGGCATCAGACTGTCCCTCGAGTCTGCAAACAGCTGGAGGATGCTTGACCAGGGTTCGTTGTCAGGGATCTCGACTGGGAGAGAAAGGCGCTCGCATCCCCGTGTAAGGGAGAATGGCGCAGCATCAGCCTAAACACAAGGCACTCTTTGCTTCCCGAAAAATGCTTGGAGATCCCCAATCCTCTTGATGGAAGTGAACATAGTCAGGAGCACTGTCTTAACAAACAGGAATTTTAGCTCAACTTACTCCAGCGGCTCAACGGGATCACACTGAAGGCCAGCCAGGACGGTAGAGAGATCCCAGGAGAGTGACAGGGGTGGCCTAGAAGGATTAAACTGGTACCCCTCAGGAACCTAACAATGAGATTGTGATTTCCCAGGGACCAGTTAGCCACTGCATCCTGATGTGCTGTGATAGCAGCCACATACACTTTCAAGGTGGAGGATGACAGCCTACACTCCAACCTTTCCTGCAGGAAAGAAAGCACTACTCTTATTGTACATTTTCGGGGGTCTTCTTGGCGAGATGTACACCAGTTCGCAAACAGACTCCACTTCAGAGTGTAGGCTTGCCTCGTAGAGGGAGCTCTAGCCTGTGATGGTTTCAACCACTGCCGGTGGCAGATCACTTAAGTCTGCTGCATCCCATTCAGAAGCCACACTTGAAGGTTCCAAATATCTGGACGAGGGTGCCGTGTCCCTGAGAAGGAAGGTCCTTTCTCAGGGGGAAGCACCAGGGAGGGGCTGTTGTGAGGCGGAGTTCTGAAAAACATGTCCGGATGGGCCAGTAAGGAGCAACCAGCAAGACCTGTTCCTCAGTTGCAAGGAGGCTCACTGGGGGAAACGCATACTTGTGTATAGCGCGAGGCCAGCTGTGTGCTAGTACGTCTGTGCCAAGGGGGGCCTCTGTCAGGGAGTAATACAGCTGGCAGTGAGAGGACTCATGAGAAGTAAACGGGTCTACCTGGGCTTCACTAAATCAACTAAAAATCAGCTGGACCATCTGGGGATGGACTTGCCATTTTTCAGGGGACATGAGCTATTGTGAGAGCGCATCGGTTGTGACAACGACATGCCGGGACACTTGTTCTAAGGGCACTCCGGGCCGTAGAAAGGCAAGGACTGCACAGGGGCTGAATGTGCAGTGACACATCAGCGTTATGGTCACGTGAAGTGTACCACAGCGTAATGCTCATCTCGGGATCCAGGAGTGTAACCAGTACTGAAGTGGTCTCTTATGAAGCAATCTGAGCGGCAAGACGATGAGCCAGTCATCAAGATAGTCGAGGATTCTGATGCCCACTTTCTGTAACGGGGCAAGAGCGCCCTCCCTCCCCTCCTTTGTAAAGGCACAGGAGGGACAGGGATATGGAGTGAATTTGCCCAGACCAAGGGAATGGCTATCTACTTAAAACCCCACAAGGGAGAAGCAAGGTCTAAACCATGGCTCAGGGAGACCGCTACTTAAAAACCCCAAGAAGGGGAGCAGTCAAATAGCTATCCTCAGATAGCTATATCTCTAGGAAGAGGCTACAGGACCAAAAACCTCTGGTAAACCAACTTGTGAAGCTTCCCAGACCACAGAGAGTGGGCTATCTGCTTATGACCCTAGCAGGGTAGATAGCATTGTCTAGGCAATGGCTCAGTGAGACCGCTACTTAAAAACCCCAAGAAGGGGAGCAGTCCCTAAGCTAGCACATAGATATCCTCAGATAGCCATGTACCTAGGAAGACTACAATCTTGGTAGATGAACTCTTAAGAGTGGAGATCTCAGCATAACGACTCTCTGAAGTGAGAGGAGCCCTAGCTACACTCAAAGCCAGAGGCAGTTAGTGAGGCTCAAAGAAAGAGCCTACAGACTCGTATTACTGCCAAGGTTGGAGCTCTGAAGAGTGGAGGTCTCAGCAGGATGACTCTAGAACGAAAGTAGACATTACATTTACTCATTTGGCAGACAATTTTATCCAAAGCGACTTACAATTGAGGAATACAATAAGCGCTACATTATAAAGAGGCAAACAGACACAGGAAGTGCTTGTAATACAAATGTCTAGGTATTGCTCAGAGCAAATTCTAGCCAGACAGTGAGAGGTTAAGGGAAAGAGAGCAAAGTGAAGGAAAGACAATGAAAGTGTTTTTTTTTTTTTAAGATGAAGTCAAGTAATGATGGAAGAGATTAGTTTTCAGGTTTCGCTTGAAAATTGTCAGGGATTCAGCATTCCGGATGGGAAGTTCATTCCACCAGCCAGGAACGGTGAATGAAAACGTTCTGGAGAGTGATTTTGTGCCTCTCTGTGATGGCACCACGAGGCGTCGCTTGCTCGCAGATCTCAGACTTCTTGAGGGGATGTAGATTGTCATAAGTGAGTGGAAGTAGGAGGGTGCTGAGCCTATGGCTGTTCTATATGCAAGCATCAGTGTCTTGAACTTGATGCGAGCTGCAACCGGGAGCCAGTGCAGGGAGATAAAGAGGTGTGACATGGGCACTTTTGCTGAAGACCAGTCGTGCTGCCGCATTCTGAATCATCTGTAAAGGTTTGATTGTGCATGATGGAAGTCCAGCTAGAAGAGCATTGCAGTAGTCCAGTCTAGAAATGACAATTACCTGGAAAAGAAGTTGTCCTGCATGCTGTGTAAGGAAGGGTCTGATCTTTCTGATGTTGTGCAATGCAAACCTGCAATTTTTGCAATGTGGTCTTTGGTCATCGAAAATTACACCAATATTTCTGACTGAACTGATGGGGTAACTGTAGAGGAACCTAGCTGGATGGTGAAATCATGCTGTAGAGTTGGAGTGGCAGGGAAGACAAGAAGCTCAGTCTTTGCCAGATTGAGTTGTAAGTGATGTTCTTTCATCCATGCCGAGATGTCCGCCAGGCAGCCTGAGATCCGTGCAGATAATGTTGGATCATCTGGTCGAAATGAGAGATAGCATAGTTTCATAGAGATAGTGTGTCATCAGCATAGCAATGGTATGAGAAACCATGTGCTTGTATGATGGGACCCAGTGATGTAGTGTATGTGGAGAAGAGGGGGACAAGAACCGATCCCTGAGGAACCCCAGTGACTAGGGATGGGTATCGTTAAGGTTTTATCGGTATTACTACTTTTACCGATACTGCTTATCGATTCGGTACTTTAACGGTATTCTTATCGGTACTTTTTGTTTTATGTTTATATATGACAAATTAAGAGCTGAATTAACATTGCTTTATATTCTGAAATGTAAAATAAATATTTAATGAAATGAATATAAAGCATCAATTTGTAAATCCACATGTGTGCAGGCATTTTTAGTGTTTTATACATGTTATAAGATACAGTAAGAACATGAACAGAGAAAAAGTAAAACAAACTGAAAAATTCAATAAAACAAATATACAACTGAAAATAAATAAACAGTGCTTTTTTCATGAAGGTCCACTAACATTAATGTTCTGGAAAGAAATAGCAACAAAATAAATCTAAAAGTATTAAAATGTAAATGAACACTGCATAGTTTTCACTGTATGTATTGATAGATTAATGCTTATTAAAGCTATAACGTTGTACAGATTAAGAGCTGTGAGTGATTTTCTCTTTCATTTTGTTCTTTGATTAACATTGATGAAGCGCCAGTTTGTCACTTTAAGACAATATATTGACACACATCAGATTTTCTCCCAACTGTTCTCATCCACTTAAGACAAACTGTGTTTAAGTGAATATTCTCCAAGCCGGTCATTTTGACATATTTTGTGTGTATCTTATCGACTATGGATGTGCCCGAAGCTCAAAGTGTTTTGGTGCGCTCCACACACACACACACACACACACACACACACTTCAGCCTGGGGAACAGCGTCTCTCGTGCGGATTGTGCTTTCAATGTCTCTTTATCAAACATGTCCCGCAATTTAGCAACAGTAAAGACGGCATTTTACAACAATCACCGATTGAGCTGATTCTGACGTTAAGTTTGGGTTTTAGGGAGGAACGAATGTGTGAAGGGAAGAAGAAACGCGGCTATAATGCTTAGAAGCCAAAATCAAAATAAAAAAATACAATTAGCAGCCGCAGCCACAGGCCTAAAGCGTAAGCAGATGTTTGAATGTTTAGTTCTCTCTTCTATCATAACTAAACCGCTTTCAGGTTGCGCGCGCTGAAGCTCCTCCGCATGAGCGCGATCTCGCTTCTGAATTGCGAATAGCAAAAATGCATCATACACTCTAAAAAAAGCTGGGATGTTTTTTCAACCCAAATGCTGGGTTGAGACCACTGGGTAAGGACGTTGGGTTGTTTTAACCCAATTTTGGGTTGAAAATTGGTCTTGATCATAACCCAGCGGCGCTGGGTTGGGAACGCGGACGTGAAGGAGAGCACGCACGTCAACATCCGAGGGCACCCCGACGATACCAATGCGAGAAGCCGCCATTTTCTCAGCCTGAAAGAAGCGAGAAGCGAATGAAAGACATTATGGTAAGTAAAGATTAAAAATGTAAAGTCATCATTCATTGTTTGTGTCCGGGAGTATTTTGAGGTTTCATGGAAGGCGGAAATAGTCCGAAAATAGCTTTTATTGAAAAATACGCGGACGTGGTTTTCGCCTCAGAAACGGAGATCTTAACGGTCTCTTTTACTGAACGGAAGAGGTAACTTAACGTACTTTTATAACGTCTGTGAGTGTCTTATGTCATATTTAGATAAGATTTTACAATATCTGCTCTCTTTGAGGTGTTAATAGACGGTTATTAACATGTTAATTCGTTATTGTATTGTTCGCGGTTAAACTGAATGTAGTTTCCTAAAGGAAACGGCCTTATGTAAAGACTAGCATAATTATTTTGAGGCTGATGAAGCGATAATTGTTAACAGTAATGTATTGTATGTAATATTTCAGACTTGTTGAGCTTGTGTCTTCGTTGTGCCCGCGCCGGGAGTTAAGGATAGAAGCCTGCGTCGCGTGCGTGTGTGAGGAGGAGGAGATTTTCTCAGCTTCTTCAGAAGAGAGGGAAAGACCGTTTTAAGGCAAGTAAACTTCATAATTTCATCCCTTTGTTTTTACTAAGACTAAAATAATGTTTCTTTGTTTTTATTGTAGATTTTGATTGTCTGATACATAGGAGAGCATCATTATTTTGAGATTGATGTAAGTGATTATTAGAAAATAAATGTTTCTGTTGTCTCCTACCTGTTTACTTCACATTTTAATGTAACAACAGTATGATTACGTGTTCATATTTTATATAAACCATTGGTGTCCCTTTTTCATTGCAGAACCCAAACCGACTTTGGAGTTAAGGACAGCAGCCTGCTTGTGTGAGGAGGAGGCGGTTTTCTCAGCTTCTTCGGAAGAGAGGGAACGACCGTTTAAGGCAAGTAAACTTCATAATTTCATGTTATCAATTTTTTTACTAAGACTAAAATAATGTTTCTTTGTTTTTTGTAGATGTTGATTGCCAGAGACATAGGAGACCCAAACCAACTTTGGAGTTGTCTGATTTGGAGAGTCATCGTTCTTGGTCTTCCTTTCTTAAAGGAATAGTTCACACAAAAAATTATATACTTGCCCTTATGTCATTCTCATAATTTTTTGTTCATCCATTGAGAGTCTAGATAATCATTATTTTCAAGCTTCATGAATAGAGTTATTGTAGAAGTAATACATTCTAATATTTATATATGTATAAATCTTAAATTACATGATAGTGAACATGTCTGTTCAGAAGAAAATATTGGTCTCCCAGACTGGCAATGGAGGACAGAAATTAAGAGAATATTAAATATTTATTTTTGTTCCAAAAATGATCAGAGTTTGTATGGGTCTGGAACAACATGGGGGAGTAAATTATGACCATTTAAATTTTTTGGTGAACTAACCCATTAAAGAGCATCCCTCCACGTACATGGACATTTGTGAGGTATGTGCATGTCATGTCTGTTTTAATGTTTCAGTAAAGAAGAAACTCTCTGAAAGCAATACATTTAAACAATAATACATGCCCTCACACTAATGCTGCCATTATAGCATTCTAGAGCGTTGTGGTAGACAGACATTAAACAAACAGGCTATTTACCTGTCCTTACTGATGTGGATGCTGCTCTATCTGAAAATGGATAGTTTCATTAAATGTTTTTCTCTTTTTAGGCCACTGATGAAGAACAGGCGGTGACTGGGATGAATGCTGGTCAAAGAGGAGAATTTCCCCCAAACTGATACAAAGTGGTTTTAAAGGAGGACGCTGCCCTGGATGCTGTAAAAGATGTCGCATGCTGTGCTGATGGGGCTTCTTCATGACTACATCAATTATGATAAAGAGATCATGAAAATTGGCAGTGATGCATGATCTGTATTCATGGACTATGAAACAAACTGTAAGTGTATAATTTGTAAAAACCAAATGTTAAATGCTTGTTCTGTGTTGTTTAGTAAAGATGGTGTTTACACTCAGTCATTCATACACATGCTCACATTCTTTCACACACATATGTTTCTGGTAAATGTTATAATATCAGTGTTAATGTTGTGGTTTATTTGTGTACTCTCATTCCAGAATAGTTTGTAATGAACTTCACTATTAACTAACTGTACAATTATTGTATAATAGTGTTTTTGTATATTTTTATAGTCGATTTTGATCTTAAAAGTTCTTCACCAAATGTTTAATGCTTAATTTATAATCTCTGTAGCTGTTAATGCCATACTTGTCTGCATTTCTTCTTAACATGCATGTTACTTTTTGACTGTTTTGTCTTGTTTTTAATAAATATTTACCTTTTGATAGTCATTCTTTGTGTGTAAAAGTTATTTTAAAATGAACAAGATTTGTAGATTTAATATCTAGCTCGATTTGGGTTCATTTTAGCCTAGCAATGTAGTAATTTTAAACCATAAAAAAGCAACCCAGCCTGCTGGGTTAAACAATAACCCAAATGGTTGGGTTAAAATAACCCAGCGCTGGGTTCGTCCCTTTTTGACCCAACGCTGGGTTACCAAAATAACCCAAATTGGGTTGTTTTCAACCCAGCAGTTTTTAGAGTGTAGACAAATATTTTAATATGAATCTATATAAAAACAGCAGGCGACTCTGGTGAGATATAATTTGCAAGATAATGTGTATATATAGCAATAATAAATGTATGAGTGTTTTCTTAATTTCTCCAGTACCGATAGCAGAACCGTTAACGTCAGAGCTTATCGATACTCCGGTCTTTCATAATTTAGCCCCGAGACCGATTAAATACCGGGTTTCGTTACCCATCCCTACCAGTGACCAGTTAATGTTCTGTGGATACCTCCCCTCCACAGGCCACCTTGAAAGACCTCGCATTGAGTCACCTTTATTTATATAGCGCTTTTAACAATACAAATGTCTCAAAGCAACTGCACAATATCAAAATAGTAAAATAGTGTATCGCTAATGTAAAATGACAATAT
Source organism: Gymnocypris eckloni scoliostomus (assembly GCA_027564155.1). Lineage (NCBI taxonomy): Eukaryota > Metazoa > Chordata > Actinopteri > Cypriniformes > Cyprinidae > Gymnocypris > Gymnocypris eckloni. Next base: position 2,635,666 of record CM050423.1, read on the forward strand.
TAAACACCCATTTTTCAGTTAAAGGCATTTCATTATTGAATTCAGTGATGTCATCGTCCAGCTCAGTTCAGTTTAAATAGTATCTGTGCAATCAAGTCGGTGATATCGCTATAAATGAAGTGTCCTCAACCAAGCAAGCCAGAGGCGACAACTAGGGCTGTGACGGTATTGTATTTTTCGTTACCGCAGTGAAGCAGCAACAAATATCGCGGTTTGGCGGTTAATCGCACAACCCCCCCAGTAAAAAAAAATGATGTGGTCGCACTTGTGCAAGTGCATGGTCTGCTGCTCCTGCGTGCTGCAGAGCCACAGCACATTGTAGCAGGAGTCAGATTTCACTGATCACGTGGAGAGATGCACTTTCAGGGGAGCGCTTCATGGGTAGAGCCTACACTCACTGCATCAGCACGAGCGTGAAGGTGCACGCGGACTGAGCAACGGAGGATTTGGTTTTCAAACTAAAGTAAAAGACTGCTTTTTAAACCAGAGAAGGTGACAAATAATACTGATGAAAAAGAACGGGTTGAATGTTGAACACTTTCGTTACCATATAGCTATAAACTAGATTAATCAATGCATGCTGATGAACTTTTATCATAATGTTGAATAAAAAAATTTTTTTGAGAAAGTTGCGACCAGTGGGAAGAATGAGTAGAGCCCTGAATGACTTGATCAAGAACGCATGCAGCTTGAAAATGAACATGGAAATTAATAATAATAAAGTCATCTTCTTTATTCTTAAAACAACAAATTAAATTAACAATAATAACAAAATAATATTAATCTCTATAACTTTGTTTTTTTTTCAATATCTTCTGAGTTTAATAGGAATTATGGAACAGTCTTTGTCATCGTTCGTAACCCATTCTTTGTACAACAAATTATTAAAAGAATAACAATCTGAGCAAGCTGCAGAAACAACAAGCCGAGCTCAACATGCCACATGCTTTGTTCTTATGATTTGTGCTAAACTTCGATTACTATTTCTTTAGACATTGTTTTTCGGGTAAGACTCCGTGGATATAAACGCACTTATCAAAACGCAACTTGTTGCAAAATGTGTTTGTTGAAACGGATAGGTTGTAACAGCAAATTAGGATGTAATTAATATTATTTGACGATTCGTTAGGCTACATTTATAATAACAACCTTTTTAAAGTACAAAATAAAAGAGGCTTTCTTTTCTTCTTAACCCGACCGTTCCCGCTAAATATACACAATTCCAGAATCTCACAATTACATTTCCTCTACTGAAAGAGAGAGAGATAACAAATAAAAATGTAATCTGCACAAAATGTATTTTATTGTAGGCTATTTATTTTATTCGTCTTGTCCAGAATCAAATTAGTTTTACATTTTGTTGTCAACGTAATAAGTGTCGCAGAGAGAAAAAAAAAGAATAATAATGTAGGCCAGTTTTTACAAAAATGTCAAATTAGCATGTTTGTTATTTTTATTCGTCTTGTCAAAATACTAAATTTGTTTAACCTTTTGCTGTCAACACGGAAAAGTGTCGCAGAGAAGAAAAAAAAAAACATCTGTCATTTAAATTTACATGCAAAATATGAACAAAACCGTTGGTCAAAATGTAATCTCTTTTTCATGAAACCAAACAATTTAACTTCCCTGAGAAGAATGTCTCGAGTCAGACTTGCCTGACATGGGTTTCTTCACAGTAAACTGGCCATTTTGCAGTCGCAGTTGAAGCATCCACACTTAGCTAAGCTTCATCCATATTCTGCTCTGTCACTCATCGACGGGGCTCTAGGCAAAACCCTGCCGTGCCGCCCCCACTTCACTCAAATACGATTTTAAAGATGCATGTGAAATATTGGATAATTTGTTTATTAACAACTACATTAAAATAAAAGCAAGCACGGGCATGTGCTATTAGCAGTCAGGGCTTAATCTGAACAAACCCGGACAACATCGGCACCTCCGAGCTCAAATCATCTCATTTGGCGGATCCTCTTCCTCCAGAGAAATACGTTTGTATCAGGGTTATTGTAGTTTTGTTTTTTTAAATTCGTTTTTATTTTAATATTGCTTTCAATTTTCGCAAAAAATGTAAGTTTCGTTTTTATTTTTTAATAATTTGGTTAATTTTTGTGTAATTTTTATTTTGTGGAGTTTTCTACCCTATACAGGTTAGTTTCGGTTTTAATTTGAGTTTAGCAGAACTAACAGAACACTTCCAGAGCACAGTGTTAAAGCATGCTGATTAGACAATTAATAATTTGATCATTTTATTTAGTTGCTGTTGGTTTCGTTTTGTTTGAGCTTGTCATTGTTTTTTATTCTTCTTTATTTCTTGTCTTAATGCCTTTATTTTTGACAAATACAGTTCTTAATACAACATATTTCCGTTTAATGTATACAACATTTCTTATTTTTAAATTCGTTTAACAAGCATTTTAAAAGTAAAAACAAAACATTTCATAGTCGAAAAAAAACTGATATGGCTCGTTTAGGTGACTTGGTTTGCTTTGCATAAAATAAAATCGTTTACTGTTTTATAGATTACATGAAACAAACCTATATTTGACAAAAATAAAGTAAGTGGCACTGAGAACTGCTCTCACCCGAAGAGAAGGCAAAATATCTGCGTGCACTCAATGCAAACGCAAACTCTGCGACTGTCATATAGGATATGGGTTACACAAACTACCCAAACATTACAAATTTTTTTTTAATAAAATAACCTTGATTTTTAGAGTATATGCACACAATAAAAGCAACTGATGCAAGCTGGTAATCACTTAAGTGGGTCAACCAAGTTATTGCGCGAATGATCCCTTACCTCTCCATCCTCTGTTGCCGGATGGTCACCCGCTTTATTACACAAATTAAACACTGCATATGATAAACGCTAAATATTTAGTATTCCACTTGGCTAAAACACGGTTTTGGGTGTACGTAAGCCTATTTAATAGATAATATTACACTTGTGTTATCTCCACCGCGCTTTCTCTCTCATACATTAGGCTATAATCTTACCTTTCAGAAGTGCGTGTCTGGCTTTAAAACTCATCAGACAGCACCAGCAGCAAAAGGAATTCATGTCTGGATAGTTGTATTCGATTTGATGACATTTATGAATGAACATTATAATGTTTTGCATGTAGAGTATCCTATTGATGACGCTCAGTTGGGGGACGGCGCGGGAGCGGCATTAAGTATGAAGCAAAGTTAATTTAGATGTAGAATAACTAAGCAGTGATAACGAATGCCCAAAAGATAAACTACAAATATCTGTCCCTTTGCCCCCCTGACTGTTGCTGCCGAGGCGACTGCCTAGTTCGCCTATATGCACGCGTCGGCCCTGCTCATCGACAGCCCACCTGTTTTGTCTGGGTGCCGTTATGCACATACTGCGCACTGTGCGCAATAAAACACATGACACAAAAGCACTGGTCCATGCGTGCAGCGCGTGAGCGAGAAGAGGGAGTAAAAACACAGATATGCTGTTCTGAAATTATGTCGGGAACGGGATATTGTTAGACCGACCACTCCAGTTCAAATTACACCAGAGTTACCGAACGTTACCGTGTTTTATTCCCGCGTTGCAAGAAATTTGGTCGGATCCCGCGAAAAACAGTGCGGTGATGACCTCAACACCGCGGTCGGGATCTCATTACCCCAGTGAAGCGGTAATGCGGTTATCGTCACAGCCCTAGCGACAACGGCAAGGAACCAAACTCCATCAGTGACAGAACGGAGAATAAACCTTGGGAGAAACCAGGCTCAGTCGGGGGGCCAGTTCCACTCTGGCCAGACGAACCAGTAGTTTATTCCAACAGCAGCAAAGTCAGATTGTAAGGGCTCCACTGGTTGAGATAGGATTCAAACCAGCGAAGAGGAATCCATGTAATAGCCAGTGATGAGAGGGTTGTCAGGAGGATCTGATGGTTAACAGTGTCATTGAGAGTAGCGCAGTCTCAGTTAAATGTCCACATCTGAACCCTAATTGGTTAGCATCCAGTAGGTTATGCTCTGACAGAAATTAGGATAACTGGTTGAAAACAGCTCGTTCAAGCATTTTCGCTATGAATGGAAGGAGAGAGACAGGTCTGTAGCTATCTGTAAGTGAAGTGTTTAATGTAGGTTTTTGGGCAGTGCAGGTAAGAGTGAAGGAGAGATTGCTTGGAGAAGGTGTGAGGGGATTGGATCAAGATGGAATGTTGTAGGGTGGCTGGAGAGGAGAAGTTTGGATACTTCTGCTTCAGTGAGGGGACAGAAGGCGAAGAGGGGAGTTTTATCAGTAGATGTGTTTGGTTTGAGTTCCTGCATTTGTGGAGCTGAGAACTGGCTACTGATTGACCTAGTTTTGTGATTAATGTGGCAAAGTCATCGGCTGATAAGGAGGTGGAGCTGGTGGAGCAGGCCAGAGGAGAGAGTTGAATTATTTGAAGAGATTGTGTGTGTCAGATGTGCTGTTGATGTGAGATAGTCATTTAAGACCTGACTACAGATGTGAGACTTGACTACACTCAGCGCAAGAGACTGTTAAAAAAACAAAACAATCAGGTCATCTATGTAGCATCCTTACCAAATGATCTTGTTTATAAAAACACTATTGGAGGAGTACACAAATCTTTCTTCCCATAAACCAAGAAATACGTTTGCTTAATTTGGGGCAAAGCTCACCCCCATTGCAGTACCCTTTTCTAACATTATTTTTTTAAAGTCCATTCTGTCAAGCGCACAATGAATTCACTAGGAGGCAAAGTGTCTTTTTATCATGATTTTAGATAATAGCTCAAAGATTCCAGACCTTCATCATGGACTATGTTACTGTTAATAGATTCCACATCTGAGTCATTCCATTATCTGAGTCAAGATGGTGCCGAGGATAGCAGCCGTGTTGCATGCTCCGGGAAAACTTTGCAGTTTTTTGTATGTTTTATTAGTTTTTTTGTTGTTTTACATGTGAAGATGTTGTTAGTATAACTGTCTACGATAGAGACACGCTTTTGAACATTGGTTCCTCCGTTGCGCAACGCAAACTGGACTTTGAGTTTTTGAATGCCGGTGGATTGTTCACAGACACCGCATCAGAGCTCTTTGTCTGTGTCGCGCAATAGAATAAACGCCGCCGACGCCGAAAAATAGAAAAAAGAGCTGGCGTTCTCGTCAGACTGAGACGCCGTGCTTTCCGACATCCTCTTCCAACCTTTTTACTGGCCAACGTTCAGTCACTGGATAACAAACTCTGTGAATTGCGGGCGCGCATCTCATACCAACGAGAAACAAGGGACTGCTGCGTTATTTGCCTCACAGAAACCTGGATGTCTGCTATGGTTCCAGACTCAGCCATCGAGCTCACGGGCTTCTCCGTGCACCGCTCGGATAGAGCAAAGGAGCTCACAGGGAAAAGCAGAGGCGGAGGTGTTTGTTTCTATATCAACAACTCATGGTGTAATGAAAGGAACATACACTCTATTAAATCCTTCTGCTCCCCTGATCTGGAATTTCATATGCTTCTGTGTCGACCATTCTGGCTACCGAGGGAATTTACAGCGATCATAATCACGGCTGTTTATATACCCCCCCAAGCCAACACAGACCAGGCACTCAGGGAACTGTACAGAAATATAAGTGAGCAGGAAACCACGCACCCAGATGCAGCTTTTATTATCATGGGGGACTTTAATAAAGCCTACTTCAGAACAATAGCTCCAAAATACTTTCAACACGTCACCATCAACACGCGTGGAGATCGTATACTCGACCATTGTTACACTTCTTTCCGGGACGCATACAAATCCCTCCCCTGCCCAACATTCGGCAAATCGGATCACTCTTCCGTTCTGCTCCTGCCTGCTTATAGGCAGAAACTGAAACGTGAAGCACCCGCCCTCAGGACAATACAATGCTGGTCGGACCAATCGGACGCTACACTTCAGGACTGTTTTGATCACGTGGACTGGGACATGTTCTGGGCAGCGTCTGATGACGACATAGAGGCGTATTCAGCTTCTGTAACATGTTTCATCAGGAAGTGTATAGATGATGTAGTTCCGACCAAAACAATTCATATCTACCCCAACCAAAAACCGTGGATTAACAGCGATGTTCGATCAGCCTTGTCAGCGCGGACATCTGCCTTTAAATTGGAAACACTGACGATCGGAAACAAGCCAGATCCATCAAAGCAGCCAAACAAACATATAAAAACAAAGTTGAAGAACATTTCAACAACAATAATCCAAGAAGCATGTGGCAGGGCATTAACAACATCACAGGCTTTAAAGGGAATAAACCAGCTACTGTGAACATTGCCGCCTCTCTACCGGACGAGCTCAACACTTTTTATGCTCGTTTCGAGGCTGATAACACCGCCCACACAGAGAGCGCTCACACGGCTGCTGCAGAAGAGGTAAGTCCACTCACGCTTTCTGTCGCGGATGTAACCTGATCCTTCAAACGGGTGAACATCCGTAAAGCTGTGGGCCCAGATGGTATACCAGGCCGTGTGCTCAAAGCATGCGCTTTCCAGCTAGCCGGGGTTTTTACAGATATTTTCAATCTGTCCCTCTCTCTGTCTGTGGTTCCCGCATGCTTCAAAAAATCCACCATTGTGCCCATACCAAAGAAAAATAAAATCACATGCTTGAACGACTGGAGACCCGTTGCTCTGACCCCCATCTTCAGCAAGTGTTTTGAGAAGCTCATCAGAGAACACACCTGCTCTGTGCTGCCTGCTTCACTGGACCCACTACAATTTGCATACTGCAGTAACCATTCCACAGACGATGCTATTGCCTTCACACTGCACACTGCTCTCTCCCACCTGGAAAATAAGAACACCTATGTGAGGATGCTGTTCGTGGATTATAGTTCGGCATTTAACACCCCCCAAAAGTGAACCGTACTGAACCGTACCATGCCGTACCATGCATTGGAATAGCGCCATTAGGTAACATATAGAACACTGGTAACACTGGGTTGCGAACTACCAGATAATCATATTCCTTCTGCGAAATCCAGTTTTCGTCAATCAACATCTCATTGCAAATTCTCTTCATATTGTCTAGAAGACAACAAGGAATAATAAGATGTATTGTTCAACTGTCATTTAGCTTCAGTTATATATTTATCCTCAATCCATACACATGCCGCACCTCCTTTATCAGCACCTTTTATTAACACATCATCTCTGGTAGACAGCCAGTTCAATGCATAATTTTGCCTCTTTGTAACGTCATACTGACAAGTTCCTTTGGTCTCAAAAAATCTTTCCACCTCAAAATACACTTGTTGTTAAATGTATTCAGTATGGGATTACTATTAATAGGGCAAAAAGTGGACTTTGGCTGAAAAGAACTTGATATTTAAGAAATTGATATGTACCACTGAGCTTGATTTTTGATGATACCACACTTTTAAATGTAAACTACAGCAAAATCTACAAAGATCTATCTTAGTTTTAACCTGTTACTCGAGTGAGTTGGAGCAAAATAAAGTTATATAGACAGCACAGATTTGCAATCATCTGTAAGATTTTTTTCTTTGACTATGATAAATAAGATTTTATTGGATAAATCTAAGAAAATATAAACAAATCTAGCACAAACACATGCACTCACACAAGCTGCAGGAAGAGAGAAAGTGAGGAAAGAATGAAAGAGAATGAAAATGTGAAATCCCAAGTTTAATAATATGTTATAGCAATATGTACAATTGCATAGACATGGACAACCATTAACCACTTAATTAACTCTCGCATTGAGTTTCTCAATGAGGCTAAAATTTATTTTAAATGCACCAGCTAGAATCTGAAGGTTGTACTTGCGTTGCCTTTTTGTCAACGTTTTGTTGTTGTTGCAGAAAGGGGTTTCCAAGCTTGTTGATAGGCTGGAGGCTCAGTAGTCATTCAAAGTGAAGTCTTGGGCATTGGCTGAAGTTGCGGAGTTGTGGACTGGTTGAAGTTTTAGTTAGGCACTTGAGGTCAGACTCGGAGACACGCCGTTGCGGCAAACTTAACTCAAACCACGAAACTCTCAACGGAAAGAAAAGAAACTAAAGTAAAGGAATAGAAGTAAACGGGACTAGTTGGTTTTTCTTCTTATGGTGGCTAAGTAGCAGCGGGCGTGCAGGCCAAAGAATGGCACTCAAAGAATGCAAAAAGTGATGGCAAAGCATAATTTGATGGTGTCCTGAGCTTTTAAACCGGCCTTTTGGACACATCCTAAATGGTGTCTTTACCAAATAGACATTGTCTTAGCTCGGGGTGTAGCAATGTTTCTCCTCCCATTACTTTGAATAATTTGAACATGATTTCTATAACAAGAATATAATACATTTTACAAAGTATTGACTGGAAGAAATGTTTAAAGCATACATTTTCTAATGAACTCATACCCAATATGAATATAATCCTATAAACTATTCAATAGTTATTCAAAATGAATACACAATGAGTGATTAGAACATGATAGTCAAATGTGTGGGTTACATACATGATATGGAGTTAAGCAATGGACTGATATTCGTTTAAAGGTGCAGTGCGTAGATTTTGGCGGCATCTAGCGGTTGAGGTTGTGAATTGCAACTAACGGCTCAGTCCCCTGCTTGCCCCACCCTTTAGAGAAGCTACGGTGGCCGATACAGGGCTAAGATGCCGTCATCTGAGACCACAGAGAGCAATGAGGTTTCTTTACAAAGGTAAATTAAGGAATTATATTTACTTAATTATTCAATAAACCGATGTCATTGCGAATATTACTGTTAGTTGTTCATCCTTGTGTCAGTGTTTTTACGCAAGACCAACATAGTGACGAAAGGTGCTCTGCAGAGCAGTTTGTCTGTTTAGGGTTGCTGTAGAAACATGGTGACGACGTCCATGTAAGGGGACCCGCAGTGTATGTATATATAAATTGCTCATTCTAAGGTAATAAAAACATAACGGTTCAATATGTAAGGTCTTTATACTCCTCTGAAAACGTAGTTATGTATATTATATTTCATTTCAGTCTATAGATCATCCTAAATATTACACAGTTCACCTTTAATAGTCTTTTTGAGATAATTTTGGTGCATCTACATCTGTAAAAGACAGTATCTTTTGTTCTGTGAACGTGAGGTCAAAAGGTCTAAAAGAAGCCTGGTCTTTGTCCTGGGTGGGGGAAACCAATCCGAGGAAGTCTACATGTGATGGTCAGGCTGTGCATTTCTTTGACCATTAATCTTGGTTACTTGCCCCAAATTTAACAAACTCCTTCCTGAGTTGGAATTGTCAATAAGTGTTCTTTTGTTTTAATGCTGAAAGTTGTTCGAAGCTGCTAGTTCGTTAGGCTCACTTCAGGCTCGTGGCACCAGGGTATTGTTGACCGATTTATGATGTTATCTTGTTATCTTGGGCCTCTTTGTTCAATTTGGCTCTTTGGGTTGTTCCAACACCAATCTGATCAAATCTTAAATTGTCTGATTCGCTCTGATACCCTTCAATAGTCTACGACATCCTATTCTCAAAAGTCTTGTGGAAAAATATATCAAAGAAGCCAAATGTATGAACTCCAGGCAAGCCTGATTGGCCTTTTTTTCTCCTGCTTCAATTTTACAGTAACAAACCCACCAGACAACAAGAATCACAAGGCAGATGCAGTCTCCCACAAGCATGATCCAGAACAGATCAACCATCCTATCGTGACCATCTTACCACCTTCTGTGGTCATTGCACAAATCAGTTGGGGCATTATGAGGCATTCAATTCAACAAGTGCAACAAGATGACCCACTACCACCAGAATGCCCTATGAACAGACAATTTGTCCCTCAAGCTCTATGCCATTGAACTTTGCAGTGGGTCCACACCTCACTAGGTTCTAGACAGCCTGGTATCCACCAAAGCACAACTCTGGTACGTAATGCATATTCTGGTGCCCGAACATCAACCGGGACATTATTAATTTCATCAAGGCATGCTCAGTCTGTGCTCAATCTAAAACCCCTCGTGAACTTCCAGCCAGCCTGCTCCAGCCTCTGTTGAGGACAAAACACAGATTTATCAAAGTATTTGCTGATTTTCTGAATTAGTACTGCCAGCAGATAAAGTCTTACTTGTAAGTGATTTTAACACCCACACAGACAATGAAAAAGATGCATTAAGACTGGCATTTATTGATATCCTAAATTCTATTAGGGTTAGACAACACATGTCAGGGCTCACTTATTGTCGTAATTCTACTTTGATGATGTTGAAATTCTGCAGTGATGACGTTTCAAATTATTATTATCTAGTCTTGTGTGTAGCAAATCAGCTCAAAAGAGAAATGTGTATTTAATTATAATCAATAAATGTATTTGGAAAAAACCTGGTTTGGGGATATTCCTGACAGAATCGGTCTCAGACGTCCTGCCAGCACTCACCCAGTGAATGTGAGAACATCTATAGACTACAGTAGAATATTACTCTCTTGGCAATAGATAATATCATACTAATACTCATTCAGCATACCTTTAACAACATGCAGCTGTAATCGGGATGATTAGGGACTCCAGTTATGAGCAAACTACGAACAACCTCAAGTGTGATACAAGACTTTATAAACTACACTAGACACTTAAACAATTCTAAGACACACACTTACATTTTGGTATACGAATGAATGATGCATTTATATAGCGCTTTATTGTGTATTGTTGTACACCTAAAGCACTTTACAATCATGTGGGGATGGGTTTCTCCTCAACCACCACCAGTGTGCAGCATCCACCTGGATGATGTAATGGCAGCCACAGTACAATGGTGCCAGTGCGCTCACCCCACACCAGCTAACTGTGGAGTGGAGAGAGAGTAATAGAGCCAATCAAGTGGTTGTAAGTGGTTGGGGATTATTAAGAGGCCAAGATTGACAAGGGCCATTGACGTCACAGACCCCAGGGTGAGCACCCCCTGCTGGCCTCACTAACACCTCTTCCAACAGCAACCTAGTTTTCCCAGGAGGTCTCTAATCGAGGTACTGACCAGGCTCAACCCTGCTTAGCTTCAGTGGGCAACCAGTCTTGGGCTGCAGGGTGAAATAGCTGGGGCTATGTAGCTATAAGAAGAGGGTTAAAGCTGAAGCATAGTAAACAATAAAAGCATGACGTTAAAGCAGTATTTGTATTCCTAAGTACTTCTGATTCCATGTAAATCTAGCGACGAATGGAGCTCAAGCATAGTTCAGGCAGACCACTGCGTGACTGCAGCATCAGCTGAGGCTCAGCTGAAACTTCTCCCACTACAATTAATCAAATATACAAGTTTCCTTACTCACACTTGCCACAGTCTGTCGCACAGTGTTCTCTCACAGCTCCACTTCTATTGTCAAATTTGCTGATGATACTGTGGTTCTGGGTAGGGCTGTGACGATAACCGCATTACCGCTTCACCGCGGTAATGAGATGCGACCGCGATGTTGAGGTCATCACCGTCATCACCGCACTGTTTTTCGCGGGATCCGACCAAATGTCTTGCAACGCGGGAATAAAACACGGTAACGGTCGGTAACTCTGGTGTAATTTGAACGGAGCGGTCTAACAATCTCCGTTCCCAACATCCTTTCAGAACAGCATATCTGTGTGTTTTACTCCCTCTTACCGCTCACGCGCTGCCGCACCAGTGCTTCTGTGTCATGTGTTTTATTGCGCACAGTGCGCAGCATGTGCATAACGGCACCCTGACAGAACAGGCGATCTGCATGTGCATATAGGTGAACAAGGCAGTCACCTCGGCAGCAACACGGTCAGGGGGGCAAAGGGACAGATATTTGTAGTTTATCTTTTGGGCATTCGTTATCACTGCTTAGTTATTCTACATCTAAATTAACTTTGCTTCATAGTAATGCCGCTCCCGCGCCGCCCCCCAACTGAGCGTCATCAATAGGCTACTCTACATGCAAAACATTATAATGTTCATTCATAAATGTCATAAAATCGAATAAAACTATCCAGACATGAATTCCTTTTGCTGCTGGTGCTGTCTGATGAGTTTTAAAGCCAGACACGCGCTTCTAAAAGGTAAGATTATAGCCAATATGTATGTGTGTGAGAGAGAACGCGCTGTGGAGATAACAAGTGTAATATTATCTATTAAATAGGCTTACGTACACCCAAAACCGTGTTTTGCTGTGTTTTAGCCAAGTGGAATACTCAATATTTAGCGTTTATCGTATACAGTGTTTAATTTGTGTAATAAAGCGGGGTGATCGATCCGGCATCAGAGGATGGAGAGGTAAGGGATAATTCGCGCAATCACTCCGTTGACCCACTTAAGTGATTACCAGCTTGCATCAGTTGCTTTTATTGTGTGCATATACTCTAAAAATCACGGTTATTTTATTTAAAAAAATTGTAATGTTTGGGTAGTTTTTTTTGTAACCCATATCCTATATGACAGTCCAGAGTCTGCGTTTGCTTTGAGTGCACGCAGATATTTTGCCTTCTCTTCGGGTGAATATAGTTCTCAGTGCCACTTACTTTTTTTTGTCAAATACAGGTTTGTTTCATGTAATCTATAAAACAGTAAACGATTTTATTTTATGCAAAGCAAACCAAGTCACCTAAACGAGCCACATCAGGGTTTTTTTGCGACTATGAAAGTTTTATTTTTACTTCTAAAATGCTTGTTAAACGAATTTATAAATAAGAAATGTTGTATACATGTTTAAACGGTGAAATATGTTGTATTAAGAACTGTATTTGACAAAAATAAAGGCACTAAGACAAGAAAGAAAGAAAGAAAGAAAGAAAGAAAGAAAGAAAGAAAGAAAGAAAGAAAGAAAGAAAGAAGAATAAAAAACAATGACAAGCTCAAACAAAACGAAACCAATAGCGACTATATAAAATAATACAATTAATAATTTTCTAATCTCAGCATGCTTTAATTTTGTGTCGCTAGTGGTTTGCGTCAATACGTTTAAATTAAAATGTCTTTGGTCTGTGCTCTGGAAGTGTTCTGTTAATTCTGCTAAACTTTAATTACTAAAACTCAAATTAAAACCGAAACTAACCTGTGTAGGGTAGAAAACTCCACTAAATAAAAACTACACTAAAATTAACCAAATTATAAAAAAATAAAAACAAAACTTAAATTTTTAGCGAAAATTGAAAGCAATATTAAAATAAAAACGAATTTAAAAATGCTAAACTACAATAACCCTGACACAAACGTATTTCTCTGGAAGAGGATCCGTCAGATGAGATGATCGGAGTTCGGAGGTGCCGAACCGGTCCGGGTTTGTTCAGATTAAGCCCTGACTGCTAATGGCACATGCCCGTGCTTGTTTTTATTTTAAAGTAGTTGTTAATAAACAAATTATCCAATCTTTCACTTGCATCTTTAAAATCCTATTTGAGTGAAGCGGGGGCGGCACGGCAGGGTTTTGCCCAGAGCCCCGTCGATGAGTGACAGAGCAGAATAAGGATGGAGTTTAGCTAAGTGTGGATGCTTCAACTGCTGCAAAATGGCCAGTTAACTGTGAAGAAACCCATGTCAGGCAAGTCTGACTCGAGACATTCTTCTCAGGGAAGTTAAATTGTTTGGTTTCATGAAAAAGAGATTTAATTTTGCAATGTCTAAGCCAACGGTTTTGTTCATATTTTACAAATACATTTAAATGACAGATGTCTTTTTTTTTCTGCGACACTTTTCCGTGTTGACAGCAAAAGGTTAAACAAATTTAGTATTTTGACAAGAAGAATAAAAATAACAAACATGCTATTTTTACATTTTTGTACAAACTGGCCTACAGTATTATTATTTTCTTCTCTCTGCGACACTTATTATTACGTTGACAACAAAATTTAAAACTAATTTGATTCTGGACAAGACGAATAAAATAAATAGCCTACAATAAAATAATTTTTGTGCAGACTACATTTTTATTTGTTATCTCTCTCTCTTTCAGTAGAGGAAATGTAATTGTGAGATTCTGGAAACGAGATATATTTCGCGGGAACGGTCGGGTCAGGAAGAAGAAAAAACATATTTTATTTAGCACTTTAAAAAGGTTGTTATTATAAATGTAGCCTAACGAATAGTCAAATAATATTAATTACAACCTATCCGTTTCAACAAACACATTTTGCAACAAGTTGCGTTTGGTCAAGTGCGTTCATATCCACGGAGTCTTACCCGAAAAACAATGTCTAAAGAAATATGAATCGAAGTTTAGCACAAATCACCAGAACAAAGCACGGGGCATGTTAAGCTCGCTTGTTGTTTCTGCAGCTTGCTCAGGTTGTTATTCTTTTAATAATTTGTACAAAGAATGGGTTACAAACGATGACAAAGACTGTTCCATAATTCCTATTAAACTCAGAAGATATTGAAAAAAAAACAAAGTTATAGAGATTAATATTATTTTGTTATTATTGTTAATTTAATTTGCTGTTTTAAGAATAAAGACGACTTTATTATTATTCATTTCCATGTTCATTTACAAGCTGCATGCGTTCTTGATCAAGTCATTCAGGGCTCTGCTCATTCTTCCCACTGGTCACAACTTTATCTTTTTGATACAACATTATGATAAAAGTTAATCAGCATGCATTGATTAATCTAGTTTATAGCTATATGGTAACGAAAGTGTTTAACATTCAACCCGTTCTTTTTCATCAGTATTATTTGTGTCACCTTCTCTGGTTTAAGAAGCAGTCTTTTACTTTAGTTTGAAAACCAAATCCTCCGTTGCTCAGTCTGCTGCGTGCACCTTCGCGCTTGTGCTGATGCAGTGAGTGTAGGCTCTACCCACGAAGCGCTCGGGCTGAAAGTGCATCTCTTCACATGATCAGTGAAATCTGACTCCTGCTACAATGTGCTGTGGCTCTGCAGCGTGCAGACGCAGACTTGCACAAGTGCGACCACGTCAATTTTTTTTACTGGGGGGTCGTGCGATTAACCGCCAAACCGCGATATTTGTTGCTGCTTCACCGCGGTAAGGAAAAATCCAATACCGTCACAGCCCTAGTTCTGGGCCTCATTTCCAACAATGATAAGACCGCATACTTGGATGAGGTAGAGAGACTGACATAATGGTTCCAGGACAACTGTCTCTCTCTGAATGTGAGCAAAACTAAAGAGCTGATTGCGGACTTCAGGAAGAGACAGCAGCGGCCCTACACTCCTCTTATGATCAGTGGAACCCCTGTGGAGAGGGTGAGCAGCTTCAAGGACCTTGGTGTAAACATCTCCAAATATTATACTTGCCAAAACAGCCCTATTTGTATACAGTAAAGGTTTGTGTGATATACAAGGAATGACTGTAAGGCCTTGTCCTAGATGAAATACGAGAGTGTGTCCATGAAGGCTGTAGAGTGTCCCTTTTGTGCCCCTGATGAGTTAGAACTGATGCAGGCCCCACAGCACAGCCAATTTTTACGCCTTATGCCACTAAAGTGTAAACTCCAAGGAGTAATGAAAGGGTGTAGGGCACCATTTGTGACATGGCCTAAATGAGATTGTGTCCTAATTACTCACATGCAGCAGGAGTCGGGCCTCCATGGCTTCCTTGCAGGTGATGAAATATGGCTTCATTAACAATATATCCTGACGTAATTTCTGAAGTACAAGAATGATAAGAGATATAATTAGATTGTTTACTATTGAATGCTCTTTCAGCAAATGCACTGTTCATAATAACCCGCTTTACAAATAATTTAAAAAAAGGTTTACGCTGTCACAATTAAAAACTTACTCTGATTTCCACCAGCTCCTCCACAAAGTTAAAGAGAAGAGGGTTGATTTCCTTCAGTTTGAGCACAGGCCTGGACATCATCAAAGCAAGATAGCGCATTGATGTACGACACACCTGAACACATCAATACACACACCACATTCAGAGTCTTAAGTCATGAGTCTCTATCAAACTGAAAAAAATGTATATGGTAACATTTTAGTTTAGGGGACAATTCTCACTATTAACTAGTTGATATGTGCAATATCAACTAGTTGTATGTGTATTTTGCACATTGTCTTCTGTATAAGTCTGTAAGTATGTACTGTCTATATGTAAATTGTTTCTGCACTGTCTGGAGAACGCTCAAGAATTTCACTCACCAAGGCACATGTGCTGTGGTGATGTGACAATAAAAGTGATTTGATTTGATTTGATATCACACGAGTAGCCGTGCCATATGGCTGTATATCGGCACGAAAGTGATTCAGCCATAGCCAATCACAGAATGCCGATATACAGCCATATCGCATGGCTACTCATGTGATATTGCTCATACATATCAAGTATAATAACCTGAATCTGATACAGCATTCATTCTTCAGCTCAATCTCATATTCACAATAAATCATCAGTTTGAATGTCTGCGGAGGAAAGAAATAACTTTGTCATACTATCCTTTAATCTGTTAAGGGCAACAGCAATGCTCCGTGAATTTGTTGGCTGTGTCTTATTGGTGTTATTGAAAGTAAAAATAACTTCACCCTTTCCCTGTTTTTTTCCCTTTTCAATATTCAGCAGTATTTACTGCTGACTCACTCATAAAAACAATCTCTTGTTGCCATCTAATTGTGGAACAATGGAGTTCCGATATCACTTGAATATCACACTCCTCTAAGTCAATTAGATTTGAGGACCAGAAATAAATTTTATATTATATATACACAGTATATATGTATATATATATATACAGACCTGGTCAGAATTGTTGGCATTAAATTGTTGATCAAATATGATCAAAGGCGGCTCTGAAAATAAACCTGCATTATTAATCCTTTCGAGGTTTTATTTTAAAAAGTCACAAAAATCTAACCTTTCATTGAACTAAAACAATTGAAAATGAGGGAAAATCTCATTATGAAATAAATGTTTTTTTTCTCAAATACATGTTGGACACAATTATTGATACCTCTAGAAATTCTTATCAGTAAAATATATCTGAAGTATATTCCTATTCATATTTACAATTTTGAGCACACCAGCATGATTATGAACATGAAATTATCCAGCCATGGCTTCCTGTTTCACATAAATATAAATAGGACGAAAAACAAAGTCCAAATTCCCTTAATCATCCATCACAATGAGAAAAGCCAAAGAATATACTTATGCGCAGCAAAAAATAATTGAGCTTCACAAATTAGTGAAGTGGCTTTAAGAAAAGAGCTAGAGCAGTGAAAATTCCCATTTCCACCATCAGGGCAATAATTAAGAATTTCCTATCAACATAAAATGTTACAAAACTACCTGGAAGAGAACGTGTGTCTATATCATCCTAATGCACGGTGAGAAGGAAAGTTTGAGTGGCTAAAGACTCTCCAAGGACCACAGCTGGGGAATTGCAGAAAATAGTTGAGTCTCAGGGCCAGAAAACCTTAAAAAAAAATTGTCAAACCACATCACCACATGCTGTTCGGGAGAGTTTTAAGAAAAATTCTCCTTGCTCATCCAATAACAAACTCCAGCATATTCAGTTTTCAGACACGACTGGAAATTCAAATGGCACTGGCTTCTATGGTCAGATGAAACTAAAAAATTAGCTTTTTAACAGCAAACACTCAAGATGGGTTTGGTGACCACAGGGATAAAAAGTGGATTCTAACAAATACTAACAGATAAAAAATCAATAAGCAGGGCTCTAGACTAACTTTTTGCACTGGTGCGCCTAACTTTTTTTCTTAGGTGCACCAGCACAAAAGTTAGGTGCACCCAAATTTGTATATAGGCAATATTGACTAATAAAACGACTAACTAACAATCTGGTCAACATAAAGTTCTTTATTTGAAGCACAATTCTACAAGAAAGGTAACTTACTGAAAAAGTGTTGGTGCTTAAAGTGCTTCACTGAGCAGAGATTTAAACTTAAAACATCTCAAGATAAATAAAATCTAAATTAAGTGTTTTAAGGCGTCAAACTAAACATCTCATGGCTCAATGTATTATGGACTATCCTCCATTGCAGTCACATGCCCTCGGATGGCCAACTCCTGTAGTTTAGCTTTCTTGATCTTTGTCCTTGGCTAAACCAGCTGGCCACACTCTCTAGCATCAACATCTTCCAGAGTTGGCCCTTCTACACTGAGTCTTATCAGATCTTCCACTGTGTCTGAACGAAGGGATGCTCTAGTGCAGTGCTTCTCAACCCCCTTAAACCCATAAAACAATCCTGCGCCCCATCCCACCACAGACTACCAAATAATTGCACTAAACATAATGAAAAAAAAAGTATTTACAGTTTTATAACCAATTCTTACTATAAAAATAAGTATACTTAGGCCTTTAGTGTTATGTTAGAAGCATTTTATACTCATACCTTTTCTTGATTTAATATTTAGATTTTTTTTTAGCTTTTTCATTTAAATGTTTAGTTTTGAAATGTTATATGCATTTGTCATGTTTATTTCATGTCTTTATCTTCTTAAATGTGTATATATTATGTATAGTTTTAACTTTTAATTTTAGTTACTTCTTATTTGTAAGCCGCTTTGGATAAAAGCGTCTGCTAAATGACAAAGTAAAGTAAAGAAAAAAATAACTGTTCTGTTCTGTCTAATCGTCTCTCTGTACTCATACTGTATTTTAATGCAGCTAAATTCTCAATAAAACTGTTTTACTTTATATATTTGACTGTTTATGTTGTCAGTCAACAGGATAAATATGAAATAATGACTGAAACACGTCCCTTTAAGAATTCATAACCAGCTCTCCCTTCCAAGAAGCTAGTCTGCACAAAAATACTAATTTATAATTGTATTGAGCCGTTGTCTGATGAAATCAAATAAGACACAATATAAGACAAGACAATTCCAGTGCTGTGATTTCTTCTATATTTGCATGTACATTTAGAGAAGCAATAATATCTGTTTTAACTGAAGCGGGCTCCTCTCAGGCGCTTGCTGAACAGAGCAGATGCAGAGAAAGCGCTGATCTCGCGCCGTTGCGGCGATCACAGAGACACTCTGAGAGACTCGATTTGTCACTAGTTGCTTTTGGAAAACAAAAGTTGCTATGGGGGTCTACAAAGGTGCTAAATGTCGCTAAGTTGGCAACACTGCACGCATCTCTACTACTCACCTCTTTCTCTCTGTCTGACTGCAGCAGCACACGTGACGCATTTGTCAACGCGCACACACACATACAGGAATATCTGGACCACGGCCAATCAGAGGGGGGGTCCGCCCTTCACTATCTCTGATTGGTTTAGACCACGATATAAGCCTAACGGGAGTGTCTTTTGTTGAGTTTCTGAGTCGCGGATACTTTTTTTTTCTTTTCTCGAATGGCTGGACGCACCAGTGCGCCCTGGGATTTTTGTTAGTCGCACCCGTGAGAAATTAGGTCGCACTCTAGAGCCCTGATAAGTGACTGATCTTCCAACCACACAATAATCCAAGCACAAACTTCAAAAACAACACAAAAATGGGTCACTGCGCACTGTAAAAAAATGTTTGTGATATTGTAATTGTTGTTTTAACGATGTGGGATTTTACATTATCGTGTATATTGCAAAAACCAAACAAAACACGACTAACTTACAGAGTGCACAAACACATTAATGTTACGTGATGAAGATTAGACTAGTGCGCGAGAGCGTGCGCATTTACAGTGCATTTTTTCACTGCATTATTCAGTCTTTAAAATGCATTTAGAATGATCACATATGATACGGGGGCAGAACATTTTATTTATGTCATTTCATAATCAGTATCACGCTAAGAGTGCAGTTTTCCCTCCAAAAAGCAGCATGATTACAAATATGATATTGATATTATACAACAATTAGATAAACGAGAAGTTAATATTAAAGAGACTTGTGTTTGAGACACAGTATTGCCTGTTTTTGCTCTATTTCGCCAACAAAAATCATTCCAAAACACAGCCACAGCACTGTTTTGCATCTCTGAGCTATATGCTGTGTTTTCATTCCTGAATAAATTAATCAACCATTTAAATGATTCGGTTCAATCACAATGACTCACTTATTAACAATGACTTGCTGCCACCAACTGGGATTTTTTTTCAAATTTTAAAGTATCTTTTCATTTTAAAAAACAATTGTCAATATCAGTATTCAACGTTTTCTGTTTAAAATATCAAAACATTATTTATGCCTGTGTAACTGCAGGTTAAATGCATTCATGTTCTGCATTAAACAGTGTGTAAAAAAACTTTAATACACTTATACACATTTTCTTATACACACATATATATACATATATATATATACACATATATGAGCAATTCCAGCGTTATGGACGTGACATTTGCAGTAAAAACTTGAAATATAAATTCTCAGAAAATGCTAATGTTAACAATATACGGAAACATCTATTAATTTACATAGAGTTTAGGCATCAGAAAAAAAATAGTCTATGCACGTGTTTTATATTTTAAATCAGGCAAATATGCAGGCGTTACGGACGTGACAAAAAAGGACTTGAGTTTTTGGGAGTCGACATACTTTGTATAAATTCTGTGAATTCAAATGCACAAGCCAAAATAAATAATACCAACCGAAAGGATAAGGGTTGTCTCTCCATGGAACATAAATTATTTATTTTATTTTGTTTTTCATTTTTGCATTTATGAGGAAAAACCATTGTTACGGACGTGACGTCTCTCCGTTACGGACGTGACAGATCTGAAATTGTCACTTGTCCGACTCTGGCTCACGCCCTTTTATCTTACTCCGAATCAGATAAAATGCTTTAAAAACTTTAACCGAGATCTATTTCTGGGTCTCTGTTGGGTATTTAAATCAACAAACATTTCCCTCTGAGACATCTGTATGGTAAGGTTGCACAATTATAACATTTATACTGAAATCACCTTGTTATACATTAGCTTGTGTTTGCGCGAGTGTGGTGTTAAAATGTAACCAGTGCGGATATGTTCAAAACTGAATTCAGACATGATTATTTGCTAATGTGTTCTTTACTTTAGACCCCGAATAATATAGAATGTGCTAATATATATAATCAGCTATAATAAATGTTTACCAAGTCCCGGAGGTCGGCGCGGTGCCCACTCAGAACAAGCTTCGGCAAATTGAAGTTAGCCTATTGTCCGCTTGTTAGTGTGTACTGTGTAGTAGAGCCCTGCACGGGCCTAAAATATAGGCCCTAGCCCGGCCCTGACAGCTAATCAGAGTTACCAGCCCGAGCCCGTAACAGCTTATACTATACTGTTTCAGCAATTAGAATACTTCAGTTTTGTATGAAATGGCAAAGTGATTGTATTTCGTGTCGTTATTTTATTAAGGTAATTTAGAAAAAAAAATTGAGCATTTTTTTATTCGTTAAATGTAAGTTTTTGTTTTTTAAAGTAGCTAACGAACAGTGGCCAGCTGATCATAGCCTGTTTGATCAATTTAGACATGATAAATATACTTATAGAAAGCTTTAAATTAGTACTTAACGAAATAAAACATATAGAATACAAAAACTCTTTCATTATAATATTAATCTGTACTAGGGGTCGACCGATATGTGTTTTTCAGGGCCGATGCCGATAATTACAGATCAAGTAGACCGATAACCGATATTTTGAACCGATATACGTGTCTGGTGTAAAAATGAAAATGAATGCCAAAATTAATAATAACAAGAGCTCTGACAAAAAACTTTCTTTAAATGCTTTTAAACATGTCTTTAATTCTGAAAACTGTTAATAACAACAACATTAAATAAACAGTAATATTAATAATAACATAAGTGCAGGGATCACCCAGAAGCATACAGTTTGAGATGGACATTGACCAAACTCACATTAGCGAAGAGACGTTGCCAAGTCAAGGGAAACCTGAATGAAGCTGGATAAGAGAGGTCATTGTGGTTTAGTCAGGGTATATGCCACATTTAATTTGGCTTGAATGAAAATGAGGCCGTAAGGGACAATGCACTCTTATGTGCTTCGGTGTCCATCATTTAGAAAATGCAGAAAACATGTGCTGGAAAAATTACACATTAAAACAAATATTTTAAACTACTGAATGGACTGTATCTCTCTTGCTCACAGGCTTATTTTCATTTGCATCAAATTACATGATGCTTCTACAGTATGTAGTATGTTTACTGTGCATAGTTAATTTCCTTTATGCATAGAACATCCGGTTCACCTACATTTGACAACATATATAGTACAATATAGAACACTGTATCCCACACTGCAATGAAATGCACTTGACTTGTACTTCCATTTACAGTTTGACCAATGAACTGGAAGAAATATAAATCATGATTTACTCTACTACAATATCTCATTTAATATGGCTCTAAACCTAAGAATTTAGAGTTGTATGTAACCCAATAATTGTTGTAGTTGTATTACGTATATTCTACTGCACCACAGTAATATATTCGGCTAAACCAAACTTATATTTTGACAGGTTGCCATGAGGACCTTTTAAGTTTCTGTAGCCTATGTATATATGATATGACGATCGTTTTACTCAAATAAAACGGTCAAATGCTCATGAAGTGACTCTCCGAGCAGTTCTGGGGATGTTGTTCATGTATTTATGTCCTCATTTAGTGAGACGGCAGATGCTGAAAACACCGCGAGAATCACACGCGCTTCAGTATGTATGTGTGCATTAATTGAACCCGCACGTCTGTGTCATTCATTAACAGAGATGCAGAACATGCAGGATTTATATTTAAATAGTGTTTTTGCGGCTTAATATTTATAGATACTAGTCCATAGCGCGAGTCGATTTAAGTTTACTGACCTACTTTTCATTAATTCATCCAAACTTCGACAAATTCCATGACATTCCGCGTTATACGATTAATTCCATTATATGACTGCATTCCGCGATTCCGCCCGCATTTTCCGCATCGAGGACATCATAGGTTATATTGAGGTGTTTTGCAACTTCAGTGTAGTGGATTGTGATTTATTGCAATCGTACTGTACCTTTGAGAGACAACTGATGCGTGATCACTGAGGCAGCTCCAGTTAGCAAGTGCTTTCGGTGTGAGACTGCCTTCAGTTTTCCGCGTTGATTGGTCGGACTCGTGACTCTCTCTCTACATATCAGATGAGCGGTGGGCGGAGATAGCTCTCAGAGATTGAGAGATTGCCTCACTCTCACAGAGTGTTGAGCCCAGACAGGCTGCATCGAGCCAAATAGTGCATTTAAACATTAAATAATTTCACCTGTATTATTTATTCACCAATAAATAATGTCACCTGTAAATAGTATGTTTGTTTGCATAATAAAAAAAAAAATAATTATCGGCAAATCTGTTTTGAAAATGGCCGATATCGATATCGTAAAAATGCTTAATATCTGCGCCGATAATCGGTCGACCCCTAATCTGTATAGATGTATTTATTAAAAGGCGCGTCTAATGAGGAGATGGCAAGTCGGGATCTTCAACTTCATCCTTGTGACACCGACTTATAAAACACTAGTTTATTAATGTTAATATAGAATTAATATAAAATTTCCCCCGAACACATTCATGCCGACCCAAGACCAACAGCAATATCACTTTAAGCTCTCTGACGCGCGCTGTCTCTGCTATACATGCACACACACACGCTAAGAGGTACACTTTTATTATAGGCCTCAAACATAACTACCACCGCCAACAATCATGCCCACAAATATCAATACAGACAAAACTCAGCCAAAATGCAGCTTTTCAACTTTAGTAACCCCACGCCCACCCTCCCTGATGCTCTGCATGGTCAACGGTCACCTGTATGCTAATGCGTGCGTATATGCGTTGCCTATTGCATAGGCTAAGTATAATATAATTATTATAATAATATTTCTTACAGTACATGTCTGTACATGTCATACAGTCTGTGTTAAATAGAATAAAACATGACGTTTATTCAGTTAGCACACTTTATTGCATCCACTCCAAACGTTCTTCCCGGTCCTTCACAACCCCTCCCCTCTCACAGAGCGCGCTCGCCTTTGAACCAGTGCATGCGCTAACCACTCTTTTAGCCCAGAAGAACCGTATTCCAAGCGAACAGAGGAGAGAGGAAATAACATGTTAACAGTCTGCGCGTATTTGGGCACAATACAAGGAGAGAAGCTAAATGAGCCCGAGCCCGACCTGAGCCCGATTTGTAAAAACAAAAAATGGCCCGAACCCAGCCCGAATGGACTCAGCGTGTCGGGTTCCGACGGGCTTGCAGGGCTCTTCTGTGTGCCTGTGTCTGTGTGAAGAACGGTATGCAAAATACAATCGTCACAATGATCGCAAAAGTATGTTTGATGGCAATGTTTATTCCCAATTTACGTTGCTAATGCGCAATCGTGATTCAAAATGGCTGCATAATGTTTGTCAAAATAATTGCAGTGTAAGACTGTTTTAGAATAATCGTCATATTATTTATAGTCTCTAAAGATTACTTAATTAGTAGTTATGTTTTACCAAGTTTAATGGCTGGCATTTGGATGTTAAGAAGATTAAGACGCAGCAAAACGTGCAAAAAAACGCGTCATCACGAGAGTTGTGTCCTTTACGGTAAGGTAAGTAGGCATCCATTGAGTAAACATTTGTGCACATCTTTTTTTTATGTTACTACAATGAATTGACTTCTGAAATGGTTTGATATAGCCTACAGTAATGGATACATTTAATATGAGCCAGAGATTTTAATAGCAGCAGCACGGTGAACAAATATGAGCTGGTCAATTGCATGATTATGAAGCATCCATAACGGTCACGTCCGTAACGCATAATTAAGGTTGTTTCGAGTGAGTACGTGAGATGAATTGAAAATCATAATTAGCATGGACATATTTTGGCTTTGTATATGAAGTTTGACATTATTTGTATTAATATGTATTATACAGTATAAACTTTATATTTAAATCGTTACGGACGTGACACAGCACTGAAGCGTCATGACTTCCTAAATATATCGCTTATACATTTACAAGGCAGTGCTGTCATAACAAAGTGAGTGTATTTATTTATCATGCATGCCCCCATCTTTCTGCAAAATGCTTACTGTTAACATAATGTATAAAAAAGAAAGTATTTAATTCCACTTTTGAAAGCATGAAATATGGTTGAATGAAAATTGTACTTTTCTATCTGTGCAAACCTCATATGTGGTGAATAAACAAAGCAATGTACTTAAAATTTCCATGGCAGCACATCAATACTATAAAATACAGACCTTAAAGGACAACTTTGAAAGGATTTTGTTGTTTTGGTAAAAAAAAAAAAAAATTCATGGCAAGGTTGACAGTTGCATGGAATTGCTCATATATATATATTAGTTCTGTCAAAATTAACGCGTTAACGCAGGCAATTTTCAGTTTAACACGTTAAAATTATTTAACACCGTTAACGCAGGGGCGTTGGCCGCCCCACTCATAATTGCTAATTATGTCTCTTTTTTTCTTGACAAGAAGTGTATTTATTCAGTCGCAGAACATCTTTACAATATCAAACAGGAGATGTTTCAGATGAGCTTCAACTTCACTTCACATCAGGCGCGAGTCAAACGAGCCCGGAAACTTTACTGTGCTCGACGCGCGCAATCTTCAATACACGCACAAAGGTGCCGTGCGCGCATAGCATTTATAATTTCATATCAAATCGCGAAATAAACTATGACCATGCAATGTCGTGATCAGTTAAGTCATGAAGTTACCAAAACGATTAAAGCTGCCATAAAACTGTGCATGCATGTAATATGTTATATATTAGTTACATTAAGAACATGTCTCTGAGATGGTTTTCAAAACTGTCCTGGAGCATCCTAGCAGCACTGTCTCCCTCATCTAACACACTCGATTCAACTCGTCAGCTCATTAGAAGAGACTGAAATGGGTCAGAAAATGTAGAGTTGAGAGAAAATACGATGCGTGTCAGATCCGCGTCATGTTCAGTAACGGCAGCTCTTAACCCTTGTGCATTGTTCAAATTCACTACCCTTTCGTTATGTTCGGGATGAAAACAGCCACTAAATTAACTGCTGTAAAATGTATCTGATAAATATTTTTTACCATTTTTTGCATAAATCTGTTAATCAACCTCAGTCCTGATCAAAACTAAAAAATTAAAAAAAAATCCAGGATTTTTACTCTTTAATTGCCAAGTTCATAAGTGATGTCACTGATTTTGGAAAAAAAACACACAAAATTACTTATTTTCAATATAAAAAGTGATTGTGGACTGGAATTTTTTTTACTTTTATTACAGTCTTGGGCATGTTCAAGATTAGAAAAAACATTGGCTTTGATGCATTGTTAGTTTTTGAGCAGGATCAGATTTACATTTTTTCTCCCTCATTTACTGTTCGTGGCTGTTTTTGCCCCATTGACTTCCATTATAACGACATTTTTTGATTGCAAAGCCATGACACCATATAATCATGCATTTTTGATTGTTGGTGGTTTTCCCTGTTGGGAAGAGGTCAAATTTGTAATTTTTACAGTTGATCACCAGGTAGCACCATTAACCCTTTAGATAGGCCTGTGCAAACAAAAGCTTAGTTTCTGGCTTGTATATGGAGTTATATGGAGTATAACAGCATATTATAGTATGTGTGTGTGTGAGTGTGTGTGTGTTTGTGTGTGAGAGAGAGAGAGAGTGACCTTTGTGCACTTACCTTGATGCGTCTGGGAAATCTAAATATGCACCTCAGCTCTCAGAACTACATGGAGTAAACAAAAACAAAGTAAGTGTATTTATGCACCTGCTGCCTTTTGATGGTGAAGCACAGATGGCCCATGTGTGAAATGCTTGTCTTTTCTTGATGTAAAGAGCCATGTATAAAGCCAGTTTAAAACCTTAAAATCCTTCAGTGATACACTTTTCAATTTTTTTCTGTAAACAATCTACTCTGCATTAGATTTATGAACATAATTTATTATGAACCAAAATGCAACAACAACTTCAAATAAACTGAACAATGGTGCAAGAGTTGAGGATGGATGGAGAACTAAACAATTATTCTAAGTATTTAGTGTGAGAATTGTGTGTGTGTGTGTGTGTGTGTGTGTGTGTGTGTGTGTGTGTGTGTGTGTGTGTTCAGTCTTTCCAGCAGGACTTGCAGCATATCACTTGGTGCTCTTTGCAAGTGTGTCCACCACAACAGATGCAAGAGCTGAGTGTTCTTTTTTTTTGTCCTCTGCACCACTTGCATGTTCCCCTTTTCACTCCTGAGCTGCTGGTGCCTGCTGGTGTCTGTGGATTTGTGTCTGGAGGGACAGCTGCAGGAGGAGACTGAATCTCTCTCACCAGTGCAGTAATGGCACATACCTTGTGTAGATTTTCGACACTTCCCTTGCAGCGGTTGTAATCTGTGGTTTGTGACAATACATACTGCAGCTCGCTGGAGGGTCAGGCTGCATAATAATTTCTAAAACTTTGGTACAAGTCAAGTCCTTTCTCATGTTGCTTGCTGCTCTTCTCACCATCAAATGACCAGCAGGATGGTATGCAAGGGTTTAAATCCACTTATCTTGTTTTTATTTAGTCTGCACTTCTCACCATCAAAAGGCAGCAGGTGCATAAATACACTTACTTTGTTTTTGTTTACTCCATGTAGTTCTGAGAGCTGAGGTGCATATTTAGATTTTCTCAGATGATCAAGGTAAGTGCACAAAGGTCTTTCTCACACACTCTCTCTCTCTCACACACACACACAAACACACTATAATATGCTGTTATACTCCATATAACTCCATATAAAAGCTAAAAACTAAGCTTTTTTTGCACAGGCCTATCTAAAGGGTTAATTGTGCTACTTCATGATCAACAGTAAAATGACAAGTTTTATCTCTTCCCAACAGGAAAACCACCAACAATCAAAAATGCATGATTATATGGTGTCATGGCTTTGCAATCAAAAATGTTATAATGGAAGTCAATGGGGCAAAACAGCCACGAACAGTAAATGAGGGAGAAAAATGTAAATCTGATCCTGCTCAAAACTAAAAATGCATCAAAGCCAATGTTTTTCCTAATCTTGGACATGCCCAAGACTGTGATAAAAGTAAAAAATTCCAGTCCACAATCACTTTTTATATTGAAAATAAGTAATTTTGTGTTTTTTTTCTCAAAATCAGTGACATCACTTATGAACTTGGCAATTAAAGAGTAAAATCCTGGATTTTTTTAATTTTAGTAGTTTTGAACAGTACTGAGGTTGATTAATAGATTTATGCAAAAAAATGCAAAAAATATTTATCCGATACATTTTTATAGCAGTCTAATTTAGTGGCTGTTTTCATCCCGAACATAACGAAGGGTAGTGAATTTGTCCACGGTGCATCGTTGAGTTTTGAAAAAATTTCAAAGCATTTTCCTAAAATATGTGTTAAAATAAGATTTGTCACCAAAATCATTCCATTTGCTGAAACACAAAAAAGTTGTGGCCAAATTAACACTCAACAGCACCCCTTAGTGGACGAAAACGTCCCCAACAGCACATAAGGGTTAAAGAAACAGCAGCCAAAAACAACCTAATAACCAGCTGCTGTGATGTCTGTTCATCAAAAACAAAAGAAAAAAGAGGAAATCAATAAATTTTATAGTTTTAAGGAATCATCTGTATGTAGTTTAGAATTTAGTGTTTGATAACTTTATACATTTCTGTATATTTCTGCTGAGGGGCACATGTATAAATATAAAATTTATTATAATGGGTTTATGTGAAGATTGTTTTAAGCTCACTTAAATTATACGTTATTTTTAAAGTCTAATAAATGTTAAACTTGATAGCTATTAATTATAATGTAAAGTTGAATGGCTATAGTCAATGGTTAAATATTTAGGGGAAACAGTTTAATTGGTATCAGTGACACTAGCCTTAAGTCATAAAAATAAATGCCATTAAAAAAATATAAAACATATACTGTCTGTGTTGCTTGTACATTAATTTGAAGATTGAATGTGAAATTATTGTAATATAAAAGTATATTTAAAAACGTTAATGTTAGGTGGGATTAATGACGATTAATTTCAGAAAAATTTGCGATTAATTAGTAAAAAAAATGAATCGATTTTCAGCACTAATATATATATATACACACATACAATTTTATTTGATATTAGGGCTGTCAATCGATTAAAATATTTAATCGCATGATTGTCATGAGTTAACTCGCAATTAAATGTACCTTAAATTAATACTTTTCAAGTTTGTAATACTCTAATTAACATAGGCATGGACAAATATGGATGCTTAAAATGTTTGTATGTTTATTATTATTGAAACCATAGTCAACAGAGCATGAAGACTAGACATGCTTCTAAGGTCATAGATGTTTTTCAAAGAACTAGTTCATGTCTATTCATGTGTATTAGACACATAAAAAAATAAATACCAGGTTCCCATTACTTCTTTTTCTTTGCACGGAGCAATTTACTTACACAAACCTGTGTACATTTTTGCACGACAGGGCAGCTCACTTCTGAAAATCCAAAATGTACATTTATTATTTATTATTAGATTTGTTTCCCTCTCTGTGCCCAAATACTGTATTTTGATGCAGCTAAATTCTCACTAAAACTGCTTTCATGGATATATTTTACTGTTTCTGTTGTCAGACAACAGAAAGAATATGAAATAGTGATTAAAACGCGACCCATTACGACTATATAAAAAGCTCTCCCTTCCAAGATGTTAATCTGCACAAAAATCCTGATAATCGAGCCATCGTCTGATGAAATCAAATACACATAAGATAAAGACAATAGCTGTGCTGTGATTTCGGCTATACTTGCATGTAGAATTAGAGAAGCAACATAATCTGTGTTTAACTGAAAGTGCTGCTCCTCTCCGCCGCTCGCTGAACAGAAACTGAGCAGATGCAGAGAGAGAGAGAGAGAGAGAGAGAGAGAGAGAGAGAGAGAGAGAGAGAGAGAGAGAGAGAGAGAGAGAGAGAGAGAGAGAGAGAGAGAGCGAGAGAGCGAGAGAGAGAGGTGTACGTGCGCTGGGACAGCAAGACCTCGCGCTCGCGTGGCAGTATTGTCGATTCTTAGAAACAAATTAAAGTTTGGGCGCTTTTTTTAAGGGAAAAAAGTCGCTAAAGGGGTCTCCAATGTCGCTAAGTTCTCCAACTACGGGTTAGGTCATGGGTCAAACAGAAATTGCGCGCTGCGTTAATCACGCGTTAATAAAATGAGTGCCGTTAAAATTAATTTGCGTTAACGCATTATTAACATGTTAACTTGACAGCCCTAATATACACACACACACACACACATATAATTTTTAATTTTTTTAATAAATTTGGATATTTCCAAACAAGCTATTGTCAGAATAAAATCAGCGATTCAGAGTAAAATTGTCTGAAATGTGAAATATCTCCTTACAGGCCACTTTTAGTTTTGAATGTTGTACAAAGCACATATATAAACAATGCTATAGGCCGATATAAACAAATAAAATATCTCTTATAAAAACTTTTATTTTCTTTTTTTCATTTTGGAAGTTTAAACTATATTTCCCCAAATGGCGAAATTGTTCACCAACTAGCTTCTTCTGTTTGTGAATATCTGCTCTGGTGTAAATGTTTTGAATGTGTTCTACCCGGTCATTGGCGTTCGCAATCGTCTGAGGTTTAAATGTATCAGTGAGCTGTAAATATCACTGATAAGTGACCATCGACAGACATATACGCACGTCCTTTCTTATCAATAATGCAATGTATTATCAGCTATGCATGTTCTGGGAATTGCTAACAACTGTTTCAGTTTTCATTTAGGACTGGCATCTTGCACAAGCAAGGCTTGTGTCAACTGAAGTGTCATTCAGTTTTGAGTTTGCTGAAAAATCACAATAAGTGTACGTTTAGTATTTAACAGATGTTAGTTACATTTTGTTTAGAAACATTGGGATAACAATAAGTAAATCTTCCTGTATCGGTTTATATAATTTGTACGTTTGTTATGCATATGGAAATATAATTTGTGGTTGATAGTGTTAAAATATATTTTCTTTGTTATTGCCATTCTGTTTTCACATCAAGTATGCATATACTAAGGTACTGTGAAAAATAAATGCTAATGGTTGTTTACAACATTCTTTTAGGACTGTGAATACACCACCACTACAGTTTTTAACTCTATTCAGAATCTTAGAGTAAGTGTGCATTCACTGATGTTGACATGGCTCTATAGGCTCTGAGATTCCTGCCCACACAGGAACCTGGACCACAGCTAAGGCCATGAGATGCACACACCTCATGAGTCTCTTTAAAATGTTTTTTCCCGCTGAAAATGCTGTGTCAACTCTCTGTCGAAACAGCAATGCTCAGGCTGCCAAGGAACTTGCAAAGGGCAATACATATAAATGAACAGACGTGAGCATCAGTGAGCTGTACTGCTACATGGGGCTACTCTTCTACATGGCCATGGTGAAGTTGAGGTCCATCAGAGACTACTGGCGGCAGGACTGTTTCTCTGTTCCCTTTTCTGGCACAATCATGTCAAGGGACAGATACCGCACCATTTCATGGAATCTGCACGAGTCACCCAGATGCAGACAAGGACAATGACAGAAAGAGGGACACAGCTGAACACGACCATATTTCAGGGTCAGACCCCTTATGGACATTATCAGGCATGCATCTAGGTTCAAGGTTTCTTTATTTGTCACATAATAAATTATACAGGGTATAATCAGAAGTGAAATGTAATCGAATCAGGTCCGCTCAGTGGACAGTGCAAAATAATAAAAAATAATAATTATATAAAAGTAACAACACAAGAGCATATATATGGTAAAAAAGAGAAATAAGAGTAAAATATGCAATGGAATAAAAAGTGCAAAACAATAAGATGTGTTATTGTTATCATCTATCATCCCAAAAAAAATTTGGCAGTGGATGAAAGAATGGTGGCATGCAAAGCAAACACAGGAATGACTCAGTACATGAAAGCCAAGCCAACCAGGTGGGGCTTCGAGTTTTGTTCTTGCGGACTCATCAAATGGGTATTCTGTAGATTTAGCTGTGTACACAGGAAATAACAACTTTCCCACAGGCCATGGACTGTCATATGATGTTGTGACATCTCTGTTGGACCGAACAGTTTTGGGCTCAGACAAAAACAGTCTTTAGTCAAAAAATGGCACATAACAAACGGCTAAACTTTTATTCACTCCTGCAAGACGACAGATGTTGCTGTGGTTACAAATGCGGGAGTGAGTTGTTCTGTACACACATGGAACGATAATTACGGGACTCACTCCCGCATTTAAATGCGGTGGTCACTCCTGAAACTTGCAGTGTGTATGTGGCCAGAGGGACTGATCTTGAATATCTGGGTGTGGCAGACAAGACGTGACAAGACTCTGAATGATCAGCTGTGACGTGACTCTAGATGATCAGCGGAGACGTGACGAGATTCTGGAAGATCAGCGGAGGCATGACAAGACTCATGACGATTAACTGTGACTTGACTGGAATTAGGGCTGTGCGTTATGATGATATATATCGGATGAACAAAATAAAAAGTATATTGTTTCATATTATGTTCTATTGATTATTTTGTGGTGTCGCAAAATACATTGTTTACCGTAATATAATTTGAGTGTCTTCGATCTTTATACACCGCCCACCGCGGGGAGTGAAGGGGAGACAGAAGCAGGCGGAGAACGACCAGCCAGGACACAATGAGGAGCTACAACGAGGGACTACATCTGTAGCATGGTCATGCGTTTTTAAGCACTGCAGTTTTAAAACAACCGATTTTAAGCCGTTGAAACTCAAACAACAGACCTATATGCGTGCGCCATCTCTTTCTGTGTGCGCTTTTTCTTTTTTGCTGACTTTGAACAATTACATAAACACACTTATATGCGTCAGAATCCCCGTCTTTGCAAGTATCCTCATAAACAGCGATTTAGGTCTTAAGAAAGAGAAAATGCATATGTAACAGTAACTTAGCTATATTGGATCCGGACTTCAGTCTTAAAGGGGAAGCTGTCCAATATTCGTTCTGTCTGCCATTCATGTTAATCATAGCACACTGCTAGAAAATCTCTCACTGCTCTTGACTAAATCCCTTTTGTAACATTAATGAGAATAAATAACAATAATAATGATATGTTTATAATATGTATATAATCTATACATAATACACGTGTTAATTATATATATCATAGATAGATAGATAGATAGATAGATAGATAGATAGATAGATAGATAGATATAATTAACACAGTGAAGACTAATTAATTTACACAATGTATGTAGCATTTCTTATTTATTGTAGTTTTTTGTCCTATTGCTTGCAATTAGTTTCTTATCCTTATTTCACCACTGACTGTTTATTTATCTTCAGTGAGGTTGAGTTTTTTTTCTCTCTCTCTGTAGGGTTGTATTAGTCTGATTTTGACATTGGTGACAAGGATAATGAAAATTATATGGTATCAAAGATTTTAATATAATACAAACCTTTTTAATAGAAAAAAAAATCGCTGTATACATTGTTATCGTGATATAAAATTTGTCATATCGTGATATAAGATTTTGGTCATATCGCCCACCCCTAACTGGAATCATGAAGATCAGCTGTGACTTGACTGAACTCTGGCAGATCAGACAACACATAGCAAGGTTCTGGCAGATCATACGAGACATACACAGGCTCTGATGCAGCAGCCGCGATGTTAATGGGTTCTGAGGTGACAGCCGTGGGATGAAGAGTCCGAAATAACAACCGCAACATGTTTAGGATCAGAAACGACTGTAGTGTCAACAAAGTATTTTGTTATCGCCGCCATTTAGTGAGCTCGCTCCGTGGCTGCCATTACATGAGCGGATGCGGAGTCGCGTTTCTCCACGACACCCACAGTGAACACCGAACCAACAGTCAACAAAGCATAGTCCACAAACAAATAGTCTGACTCTGTGGTATAATGAGCACACTCGCACCCTAAAGAGAGCAGCCCGGAAAATGGAGCGCAGCTGGAGGAAAACAAAACTAGAGGTATTTCATATAGCTTGGCGGGAAAGTACCCTATCCTACAGAAAATCATTACAAAAACGGCTAGATCTGATTATTTTTCGTCTCTTCTAGAAGAAAACAAACATAACCCCCAGTATTTATTCAATACAGTCACTAAATTAACGAAAACAGGTGTTGGCATTTCCCAAGAGCACAGCAGTAATGACTTTATGAACTACTTTACTTCCAAGATCGATACTATCAGAGATAAAATTCTAAACATGCAGCCATCAGCTACAGTACTGCATCAGCCCCTGAGGAACAATTCCACTCATTCTCTACTATAGGAGAGTAATAATTGTATAAACTTGTTAAATCAGCTAAACCAACCACATGTTAGATCCTATTCCATCTAAACTACTAAAAGAGCTGCTTCCAGAAGTCATACATGCTCTTTTGGCTATTATTAACTCATCAATGTCATTAGGATATGTCCCTAAAACCTTGAAATTGGATGATTAAGCCTCTCATAAAAAAAAAACACAACTTGACCCCAAATATCTAGTTAATTACAGAGCGATCTCAAATCTCCCTGTTCTGTCAAAGATACTAGAAAAGGTAGTATCCTCAAAATTATAATCCTTCTTAGAGAAAATTGGTATCTGTGAGGAATTCCAGTCAGGATTTAGACCCTATCATTGTACTGAGACTGCTCTCGTTAGAGTTACTAATGACCTGCTTCTATCATCTGATCGTGGTTGTATCTCTTTATTAGCTCTACTGGATCTTAGCACTGTGTTCGACACTATCGATCACAACATTCTTTTAAATAGACTAGAACACTTTGTTGGCATTAGTGGAAGTGCCTTAGCATGGTTCAAATCGTACTTATCTGACCGCCATCAGTTCGTAGAAGTGAATGAAGAGGTATCATATCGATCACAAGTGCATTATGGAGTACATCAAGGCTCAGTACTAGGGCTGTTACTTTTCACGCTTTACATGTTACCCTTGGGAAATATCATCAGGAAACACGGGGTGAGCTTTCACTGTTCAACTCTATATTTCTTTGCAGCCCGGTGAAACACACAAAATTGAGAAACTAACCGAATGCATAGTCGATATAAAAAACTGGATGCCGAGTAACTTCTTACTGCTAAATTCTGAAAAAAAAACAGAGGTGTTAATTAACGGACCTAAAAACCCCACATGACCTAGAACACTATCTAACACTTGACGGCTGCTCTGTCAATTCTTTTTCATCAGTTAGGAACCTAGGTGTGCTGTTTGATAGCAATCGTTTATTTGAAAGCCAGATATCTAGCATCTGTAAAACAGATTTTTTTCATCTTAAAAACATATCTAAATTGCGACCTATGCTCTCAACGGCAAATGCAGAAATGCTAATTCATGCGTTTATGACCTTATGTTACAATGGATCACAATTGTTGTGGTTTCCGAGAGTTCGTTCATACATTTAAATAAATTCATAGATTGACCTAGTGTTGAGGGATTAGAGGTCTGTCGAAAAAAATATTTATTTCTGATTGCTCAACACTATGAAATTTCAATTTCTAGAACACAGCGTAAAGTGGAAATAAAAACTTGTGTCTGCTTTGCTTGACAAAGTGGTATTTCCTGCTATAGAGGCTGTTCCTACAGAAGCAGCTGAATCAGTGGTTGATGCTGCGGGAGGCTCTTCTTCACGATTGCCCGATCGGTGATCGGGCCACTCCAGTTACTGTGGCTGGCAGGGAGGTAGGTCCACCTTTTTCAATGCCTAAATTTGAACCGGTTTCACTTTTTTCTGGGGCAACACCTGAAGATCGTTTGGATTGGCGTGTAAAGATTAGCTTGCAACTGGAAGCTCAGTCGAGGCAGGAGGATTTAAGACATCAGATTGAAATGTACCGAATTTATGTGGATATAAAAGTGCGACTTCGGCAGTTGGAGTTGCAGGCTGCTCAAGATCCACCTAAACAACTAATTTTTAAAACATTTACTTGTTTGGAGGGTGGTCCTGAGATCGCTGCTGGTCCATCAAATTCGAGTATTGTTTCCAATGATTCTGCTTCGGCTGATAGGTCGGTAGTTGTGCCGCCCACACATTTTGTGCCGCCCACACCTTTCCGTGAGAAAGAAGTTGAAGCGTATTTTCAAGCTTGAATGTATCGTGAGCACGTTAAAGAGGCCTACTGAAGTTTGGGCCTTAATGTTACAGTGCAAACTAACAGGCAAAGCGCAAGAAGTATGTGTGTCTCCTTCGTTGGAAGAGAGTTCAATATGATGTTGTGAAAATTGCGATTTTGCAGGTGTATGAGTTGGTTCCCTAGCATTATCGACAGTGTTTTCGTACTACGAAGAAATCCGCATCTCAAACTTATGTCGAGTTTGCTCGAGAGATCAGCACATTGTTTGATCGCTGGATAAAAGCGTGTAAGGTTACGGACTATAATTCTTTGAGGGAGCTTATGTTTATTTTATAAAATTAAAAACTGTGTTCCCGGACGCACTGTGCTGTACCTGAATGAACAAAAAGTTAGCAATCTGCAACAAGCGGCTGTATTAGCAGATGAGTATATGCATTAATACGGTGTTTGTTAAATGTGCGAGTGATACTGCTGGACTGTTAGGAAAGGAAAATGAGAGTTTCCCTGATTGCAAAAATAAATGGGTTCCTTCCAGTCTAAAATCTTGAAGAGAGTGTAGTTATTGCCATAAAATGGGACATGTTATGGCCGAATGTCATAGTTTAAAACGAAAACAAGAGCAACAAGAATTTCTGCCCATTCAGCCTTTGGGGTTCTGGCTTAGTAAAAACTCTCCCTTCGCCTTGTTCTCCTGCTGATCCCTGTTGCCAGCCTTTTGTGTCCGATGGATTTGTGTCGTTGAACGATGGGGTCAGTAGTAGAAAACCTGTGCGCATCTCACTGGAGGATCCCAGTCCTTCATATTTTCGAACACTTTAGATTTTTGTGAAAACTCTACATGTGAAACTAGCACAATTGTGCAGGGAATTGAAATGGGGTTTGTAACCATTCCTCTTCATCGTGTATGGGTGACTTCGGAATTAGCTGGGTGTTTTGAGGTAGCAGTTTGTCTCTCTTTACCTGTGAAAGGCATTGATTTCATCATGGGCAATGATATTGCTGGTGGTAAAGTTATGCCGGCTGTGCAAGTAATTAATGCTCTGTGTGTGGAGGTCCAGTCTGATTTACTCGCTGAAACTTTGCCAGAGGTGTTTTCAAGTAGTGCCGTTACGACCCGAGCCCAAAACCAAACATGATGTGCAGGAAAATAATAGTCTGAATGACTCTATTTTCTCAGATATTTTAGGAAGTGATTCAGTTCCTGAGTCTGTGGATGCAGTTAAAATGACTTCTCGTCCCCCTATTTGCTTGGATCTCGTTACTGATAAGTTAATATCGCATGAAGCCTTGACTGATGCGCAGAAAAATGACCCGGCTTTAGAGAAATGTTGTGTGAGTGATGAGAAGAGTTAATTCTCCCCACATAACTAACAGTTTTATTGGAAAGATACAGTGTTGATGCATAAATGTAGTAGTACACTGAGCGTATCAAGACTGTGAACGAATGGGATGAGGGAGTTCCTTTTGTTTTATTTGCGGTGTGTGAAGAGCATCAGGACTCGCGTCAGGATTCAGTCCTTGTGTTTGGTCATAATGCTCAGGGCCCTTTGAAAACGTTGAAAGAGGAAATTCTATGTTTCGATTCTTCCGAGAAAACGAATGTCCTTGATCTTGTTTCTCGTACTCGTGAACGTTTACGTAAAGCGGGCACTATGGCTAGGGAAGCTCTTTCTCTCTCGCAGAAGAAAATGAAACGCTGTTTTGATCAGAAGGCAGTTTTACGTAATTTTTTGCCAGGGGAGAAAGTTTTGGTATTAATTCCTATACCTGGGTCAGCCCTTACTGCACGGTTTTCTGGTTCTTACGTGATTAAAAGTAAGTATGACACTGTTAACGACTC
Source organism: Gymnocypris eckloni scoliostomus (assembly GCA_027564155.1). Taxonomy (NCBI): domain Eukaryota; kingdom Metazoa; phylum Chordata; class Actinopteri; order Cypriniformes; family Cyprinidae; genus Gymnocypris; species Gymnocypris eckloni. The sequence continues at coordinate 2,673,479 of CM050423.1, forward strand.
TGGATGTGATTCGGTGACCGAATTAACAGAGCGCGTTTCATTGCTTTCTCATACTTTGTCTACTGAGGACCTGGATGATGGATTGAATGTGCCTATGGAAGTTTTAAGTGGTGGTTGTTTGAAAAACTCTGAGGTTTTATTAACCCTTCCTTCTCAGCTGTCTTATTTGTCTAAAGAACAGCAGCAAGTTATAACGAAATTGTTGGAGAGTTTCCCTAGCTTATTTAATGACGTTCCTCCCTGTACTTCGGTCATTGCTCATGATATCAATGTTGGTAGTGCATCACCAGTTAAGCAACATGCCTATCGTTGTCCGTTAAGTAAGAGAGAGGCAATTGAAGTGTGAAGTGGTCTATCTTTTGCAAAATGGCTTTGATGTCTCGAGTATCAGCCCATGGATTTCAACATTCATTTCAGTGCCAAAGGCTGATGGGTCTTTTCGTTTTTGCACTGATTTTCGAAAGATTAATTCTGTTACTGTGCCGGACGCTTTTGCGCAGCTGCGCATCGACGATTGTATTGATAGTCTAGGGGCTGCAAAGTACATTACAAAATTGGATCTCTTAAAAGGTTATTGGCAGGTGCCTTTAACCGAGCGCGCCTTTGAGATTTCTGCATATGTTACCCCTGATTCGTTCCTCCAGTACATGCGGATGGCATTCGCACCTGCGGCTTGTTCGGTAATGACGTTCTGGGCCGAATATAAGGTGGAAGTTGTGGTTGTGTTGGGGGCTCTCCCCGTTTCAGCGTGTGTCCCGCCACAGTTACTACCAGGCTCTTCGATGAGCATGATCCGCACTTGTTAAGAAGCTCCTTCTGTCCGGCCACCATTGATGAATGCAGCCAGTGATCTTCGTGCGTGTCTTGTGGTCAAGCATACTGGTGAAAAGCGGTGCTTACTATGCGTTTGATCTGTGTTTGATGTGTGTTGATCTATGTTTTGTTTGCTTTATTAAGTTGATTTAATTCTTCATTGTATCTGTTGCCGGCTGATTAAATGTGACTCACGAGATGTTTGGCCTTTAATAAATGGTTAAATTGACATTTTGCCTCGCGTGTCCTTTTTATGTTACTAAACCCCTTCCTCAACGAGCATTTTGTAAGTGGGGTTTGTAACAAAGGTTAGACTATTGTAATGCATTACTGGGTTTACTTACATTTACTTGTGCATTCAATTACAAATTAAAATACATATCAGCTTGCGCCTTATTGTGATCTGGATTTGCACAAGAGCCTATATTTTAGTATGCATTTGAGAGACGTTCTGAAATGTAATGCATACATACATGCATGCACAGTTTACAGCTTTAATCGCCTTTTTGGTAATTTCATGACTTAACTGATGACAGAACTATGTCGTATGCTCATAGTTTCTTGTGCGCTTATTTATGATGATGCGATCAGAGCGTGCGCCGTGAGCATAGTGACGGCTGACAGGACAGGAAAGTTTGTTTTACTTACATATAGCCTAACAGCATCTCATTGTTCTACCGAAGCTCATTTGGCTGGTGCACCTTTTCCGCGCTCATTTGACTCGCACCTGACGCGGAGGCAAAGCTGCAGTGCGCGTCTGAAAAGTCTCCCGTTTGATTTGGATGCAAAAAAAATACACCTGTTCCGCGTCTTAATAAAGGCATTTCTTGTCAAGAAAAAGGGTTTTGAGCAGGGTGGCCATGGCTCCCTGGCTCCGCCACTGCTGCACGGATGAACCAAGTGATCACAACATTGTGATCGCACACATCAAAGGTTGAGGAATGAAACAGACAAATCATTTTAATTTAGGAATAGAATCACGTTGGTGTTTGAATCATGTTCGCGATCTTTAACAATCTATTAAATTAATGTCATGTTGGTGGTGACACCTCTCTTGCAACATGTTTAGCTATCACATATATTATACTTAGCTTTTTTGGCTTCTGATCGCAAATGCAGGCAAACTTTGGATCGCTAAGATTAGCGAGCAAGGTCCTGGCAGTTCGCTAGGTCACACTTGTCCTCACAGATGAAGAAAAAAAGCGCATTAGAATCGATAGGCGGAATCAAAATTTTGATTTGACAGCAAGTATCCGATTCCTGACCTCAAGTGTCCGATTCTGGAATTGGAATCTCTTTTCGATTCCCAACCCTAGTTAGTTCTCAGTTTCACACATACAGGAACTCAAACCAAACACATCTACTACTAAAATTCCCCTCTCTTCCTTCTGTCCCCTCACTGAAGCAGAAGAGAGAGAAGGTAGTACATGTTGTGTCACATAACAAATATTTATTGCCCCTCATAAAATACCACCCAAAACTGAACACCTGTTTGTACAGCCCCCACCCTTGCGTCTAAATCCCCACGTGGGTTATCCGTCTAAGTCCCCACGTGGGATATCTGATCCGGGGGAGGAGGTGTGGAATGTTTTTTGAAAACTTTGTTTTTGTGTGTTATTGAAATGTGCTTTTAAACAATTTAGGTGTGAAACTGTGTAAAATGGGGGAAAGGGAAGTTTTTTTTAAAGTTTTTTCAAACACATATATATGAAGGCATCGAATATACACGTAAAATGAGCAATGTTTGTATTTTTCAGAAAGTAATGTTTCTAATCTAGTGTTTAAAACAGTTTAGGAACATGTAATGTTAGGGAAAACAAATTAACAAATTAAGACACATAAGTTAAAACAATAGGATAAGATACGTCAAAATCTGGTGGTCTAACATTAAAAGTTAAATAATTGTATTGTCTTATCTTACTGCGGTATAAAATAAATATCAAGCCGTTGTCAGAAGTTTGTAACATTACAATTTAAAACTAGTTAGTTTGACAATTTAAATAAAAAATCTAACTTTAAGAAGTAAGTAAGAAGACAGAAGTGTGTTACAAGGAAAGCTGTGAAAAGAAGGAAAAAGAGATGTCTGTTTTCTGGGTCAGGCCTAAAAGACAGTCGGTGCCAGAGCATTGGTGTGGACGGAATAAAAATACATGAATCCGTCCCACCTTTTCCCCTAAAAATGCGTAACAACCGTAAGTAATTTACCTAACCGTTGTTTAGAGACATACTCGAAAGAAACGCGTATCTATGTACGCATTGTGAAATGGGTCACTTTAAGTGTAATAGTTATAAAAGTCTGAAGCGTACTAGTTGTAAAGGTGACAAAAAACACAAACACCCGCTTTTCACGCATGGTTTGTCTTGTGAACGCATTTATCGTAGGCAGACCGGAAAGATGTCCCAAAATAAATGTCATTTGTTTAGTCTTAACCAGGAGCGTAGCCAGAAAGGAGACTCTGGATGTGCATCAGAAAAACTGGGTGTGCCACATTTATTGTCAGATTAATGCGAAAAAACTAAGAAAAAAAGCATGCTTATTGGGTATTAATATGTTAGTTTAACCATTTCATTTTTGTGTAGGCTACATGTGTCTGTTAACCTATTCTCCGTTTTGGAAGTCTTTGAAAATCACTATTTTATATCTGCAACAAAGTGAGTGTGTGTGTGTGTTAGCATGCATGCTGTATATTTAGTATTACCTTTCATTTCTGCATATGTCTGTGTGTGTTTGTATGCTTACTGTTTATTAAGCATTTTTAAACCTTTCATTTCTGTGTGTGTGTGTGTGTGTGTGTGTGTGTGTGTGTGTGTGTGTGTGTGTGTGTGTGTGCGTGCGTGTATGTGACAGAGAGAGAGACCGTTTTAATGAATTCTCCATTGTGAATGTGTTCTATTGTCAGCCCTGCATTTCACATTGGCCTACCAGGGGTCTCCAACCCTACTCCTTGAGAGCTACCATCCTACAGATTTCAGCTCCAACCCCAATCAAACACACCTGAACCAGCTAATCACAGTCTTCAAGGCTACTTGTTAATTTCAGACAGGTGTGTTGGAGCAGGGTTGGAACTGAAATCTGCAGGATGGTAGCTCTCCAGGAGCAGGGTTGGAGATCCCTGATATAAACTCTTAAAAAGAGAAGACTTGCAAAGTGTATTGTCACCTGTCATTTATTTCAAATATCTATATCTGCAACAAAATATGTGTGCATGTATGTCCGTATATGAGTGTGTCTGTGTGTGTAACTGTGTAAGCAAGCTTAATGATTATTAATATGATAGTTTAACCATTTCATTTCTATTTGTGTGTGTGTGTTTCTGTGAGGTGAGCCTATTGTCCATTTTCGATGAGTTTCACTGTCAGCTATGCATCCAGCTATGTTGGCCTAGACCCTAAAAGCATACCACCTTAGGCCTTAAAATTCTTGAACCCTGGTTATCGCTGTTTGCAGCTATATATATATATATATATTTTTTTTCATTTTCCGAAGCTTTCTCGCTCAAGAGGGTCACCGACAATCACATACAGTATAACCTACAACAGCTCTTTAACTGCGCTCTAGTCAAACGCGCTCACTGTAGCCTAATCATTAACTACACACATCATAAACCCCTTTTAGGCAAGTACAATTTATGTCACATATTTTAATAAGACTAAACTCCTATTTAACCTGATGAACACAGGTTTAATAAAAATACATTTTAAGCTTCTAATTATAACACTGCATTTCCACGGTTATTCAAACAACGAACAAATTATACAGTGAGCAAAGCACATTTACTTTATCAAATAATAATAATTGACTTCAGTGACTAGGCTATGTAAAAATCTATTATGTAAAAACAGCTGTAGCTGCTGTACTAAATAAAAACAAAATGCTTTTAAATAATCCCTCCTTTTATTAAATCATTAACATTTTGCACATCCTGCAATGGTGACTTAAACTGTACATGGGCCTACATATAATGTTCCTTTGAAATTACTTTTGGGGCAATAAACAATCTTGAATAGATGTCTTGCAAGACACATTAGAGAAAGCAGTAAAATATTTTTTATACATTACATTCAGGATCGCCAACAACATAGCACAGTACATTTAATGGTGCCTGTTAGCTGCTCAAAGGGCGAGACGGCGTGGTCTGGCCTTGAATGCCTCAATTATGATATTATTATTTTTTTAAATAATACAATTTTTTTAATTACATTTTAAATTAACAAATATTGTAAGCACTGCTTAATCTGTAAATTGTGAGGTCCCAGAACAAAGCGGGGCAATGGATCCGTCCGGCAAGTTTTTTTTTATATTATTATTTATATTATTTTATATTATTACTTTCAAAAATAAAAAATTCAACAGCAAGTTCATATATATATATATGCTTTTATTTATGTAGGCTACACAGAGAAACAAGATGCGCTTTCTGCCGTCTCATGCAGTCTCCGTGAAATGGAGCGCGTCACAGCAATGAACCGGCTACTTTATTAAACGAACGAACAAACCAAAAAATAAAAATCTTTAATTACATAGTCGGAATGAAAAGGTGCATTTCTTTATTAAAGTCAGCGTCGCATTCTGCAACTTTATCTTTTCAGCCGACACTGACTGAGAAGAAATCACTAGTTTATTAATTAACGAATAATTAAAATGTTTTATTTTGCCTTTCCCCCAACATTCATAATCATTAGCCTACTTTTGCCGTTGCAAGTTTTAGACGTGCGCTTGGGCGCGGAATAGGCTATACGCCTATATATTAAAGGATGGTTAGTAGCCTAAGTTATTATATTAATCAATTTATGTGACTAGTGAAATCTTTAGTCGGGGACAGGCCTTCTTGGCACAAGGAACCGATCATTTTTTTTAAAATAAAATGCTGTCAATTCGAAAAGTGCGCCTGCTAATCACGTCACGTTATATTGCAATGCAGAGTTATGAATGTGTAATAATAAGTAAAATGTTTTTAATTTATTTAATTTCTTATGGGTGCAATGGCGGTGCTTTGGTCTTTCTTGGGGGTGCGGAAGCATATGCTAGCCCCTCCTTTGCGCTGCCCATGTTTATTACGATTAAAAAAATAATTATTCTGCATCTGTTTTTAGGTGTGGCTACGCCCCTGGTCTTAACCAGTGTCATGTAGAGGAGCCATCATTTAATTGATCGATAAAAACTGTTATTTTGCCATATTTCTTTTGAGAGTTCAACCCTGTTAACTCTAATTATAATATAATATAAAACTACATGTATTAATTCCTTTAAATCTCCATTTTGAAACAACCCCCTCCTCCGTCGTTAGAGGCTGGGATGTAGGCGCGGCCTGTCTGAGGACCGGATGTCTCGCCATTCTGAGTTTTGAGACAGACACATGCGGACATGTCGACGGACGCCGTTTGGGAACTTTTTGTTTGTTTAACTTTCCGTTCAGCGAACCTAACGACAGACTATAGTCATCAAATAGGTTATGTTTTAACAAACGTCTCTGAGATTATCTTTTTTTTTAGACAACGGTTAAATGTGCGTTTGTTATTTTGCATGTCTTACACTTTTGCTCAGGGATCTAATTTTTATTTTATTTTACACCATGTTAAGGCATTGCTATAATATTTAACTTTTAATATTAGTTCAAAAGACTTGGTACAAGAATCTTCTTAACGGCGTTTTATTTATTTTTAGATGGTGTCATATTTATGTATTTTACACCGTGGTAAGATGTGTGTTTCTTCTGATTTTCTTTAACTGTTTTAAACAACCCTAGAATAGACACAATCATTGCTCATTTTACGCGCATATTCGATGCATTTTCTTTATATTAAAACTTGTTTAATATAAACCAAGTTAACCTTTGTTAGCTTATCCACATTCAAACCCTAGTTTTCTTTGTCTTTGGTTTTATTGTTTTCTATTACACTGTTTGACCCTTATTTGGTTTACGTCGTCTATTTTTGCACTCTTTTATAAATGCTATACTCGGACTTTCTTATTTTGAAGTTTTTCCGTGACATTGTTGTATGTGTATGAAAAAAAAAACTATAATAAAAAAAACTTTGTTCCCCATTTAACACGGTTTCACATTTCAATGTCTCCATACACGCACGCACGCTATATAACACGTTATATAACATTATAAGTCTAACGTGTGACAATACCGTAGGTTGAATAAAACATTTTCCCGCAACCTAGGGGGTTGTTTGTTTGTTTAAAAGTTAACTAGTCATACTAAACTATTTTTAAAGTGAAAAGATTTGCATTTACATTTATGCATTTAGCAGACGCTTTTATCCAAAGCGACTTACAGAGCATTCAAGCAATACATATTTTGTAGGTTGATTGTTGAATGGTTTAATTAAAATAACTTTAGTTCTGATCTGTTAAAAACATTACATGTTTTAAAGTGAAAAGCTTTAGGTTGAATTTTAAATGGTTTAATTAAGAACTGTAAAAGACTTATTCAAATAACTTGAAAAATGTTTTACTTTAAATCTCCGTTTTGGAATACCCTCCTTCGGCGTTAGAGGCGGTATGTAGGCGCGGTCTGTCTGAGGCCCAAATGTCTCTCTCCATTCTAACTTTGGCAGGCGCCACGCATGGATGTCTGACGGACACACACACACGAAGGCGATAAGGACTTTTTCGCTTGTTTAACTCTACGTTCAACGAACCTAATGATAAGACTATGAGCTAGATTTCATCTCAGTAGATATGTTTTAACAAACGTCTCTGAGATTGTCTTCTTTTTTAGATCTCTGGTAAATGTGTGATTCTTTTTCCTTCTTTTCACAGCTTTCCTTGTAACACACTTCTGTCTTCTTACTTACTTCTTAAAGTTAGATTTTTTATTTTCATTTTCAAACTAACTAGTTTTAAATTGTAATGTTACAAACTTCTGACAAACGTATCTTTTTAATGGCTTGATATTTATTTAATACCGCAGTAAGATAAGACAATTAAATTATTTAACTTTTAATGTTAGACCACGAGATTTTGACATGTATCTTATCCTATTGTTTTAACTTATGCGTCTTATGCGTCTTAATTTGTATTTGTTTTCCCTAACATTACACCACCTAAATTGTTTTAAACACTAGATTAGAAACATTACATTCTGGAAAATACAAACATTGCTCATTTTACGTGTATATTCGATGCCTTCATATGTATGTGTATGAAAAAACTTTAATAAAAACTTCCCTTTCCCCCCATTTTACACAGTTTCACACTTAAATCGTTTAAAAGCACATTTCAATAACACACAAAAACAAAGTTTTCAAAAAACATTCCACACCTCCTCCCCCGGATCAGATATCCCACGTGGGGACTTAGATGCAAGGGTGGGGGCTGTACAAACAGGTGTTCAGTTTTGGGTGGTATTTTATGAGGGGCAATAAATCATTTTTATGTGACACAACATGTACTACCTTCTCTCTCAGAAGTATCTAAGTATCTAAATTCTCCTCTCCAGCCATCATATAATCTGTCCTCTGGACAAAATACCCTCACACATTCTCCAAGTAATCTCTCCTATAGTCTTACCAGCACTCAAAAATATCATCAACATCTCTTCTCACAGGCATTTTCTTCACCCCATTCCAGCAGGCTTGGTTATCCCCACTGCTCAAAAACCTACATTAAACACTTCACTTGTAGATTGCTACAGATCTGTCTCTCTCCTTACATTCACAGTGAAAACACTTGAACAAGTTGTTTTTAGCTATGCATCATTATGTCTTTCACAGAATAACCAACTGGACGTTAACCAGTCAGGTTTCAGAAGTGGCCATTCAACTGAGACTACATTACTATCAGTCACTGAAGCCTTGTGGATTGCGAAAGTTGATTCCAAATCATCAGTTCTCATTCTGCTGGATGTGTCACCTTTGATACTCGGAGTCATCAGATTCTTCTGTCCACCCTCTAATCACTGGACATCTTTGTTGGTTTGAAACCCATCTCACAGCTAGGGTTTTCAGGGTAGCCTGGGGGTATCCAAAGCACATCAACTAGTCATTGGGGTTCCTCAGGGATCAGTTCTTGGACCCCTCCTCTTCTCCACATACACTTCATCACTGGGACCCATCATACAGGCACACTGTTTCTCCTACCAATACTATGCTGATGACACACAGCTCTATCTTTCATTTAAACCAGGTGATCCAATGGTACCTGGATAGATCTAAGGCTGCCTGGCAGATATCTCTGCAAGGATGAAAGAACATCACCTTCAGCTCAACTTGGCTCAATGTGGCTCGCATCAAGTTCAAGACATTGATGCTTTCGTATAGAACAGCCACCCCATCCGGAATGTTAAATCCCAGACAATACTAAATCCCAACAATTTTCAAGTAAAGCTAAAAAGTCATCTCTTTTGTCAACATTTGTTGACGAAATAAATATAAATCTAGTTTGAGTGATAAATGGAGCTCAAGTGTATTTCAGGCAGACCACGGTGTACCTGCAGCATCAGCTGACGCTCAGCTGATCATAACTCCTCCCACTACAATTAATGTTCTTGTGGCTTAGTGGCATTAGCAACGCAAAGGTCGCGTAGGTTCAATTCCCAGGGAACACACATACTGATAATAAATGTTTAACCTGAATGCACTGTAAGTCGCTTTGGATAAAAGCGTCTGCTAAATGCATAAATGTAAATAAATTAATTAATCTGTACTCACACTTGCCATAGGCATGCGTTGTGACGATAGCAAATCGTTATTCATTGAAGAAAATATTCTGAGGGCCATCAAATTTAGGTGAATATCATCAAAAATCAAAAAATGAACTGGTGTAACAATTTCAAACAAAATCAGGCCACAATCAGTTTGGAGTTTGTAACAGCTTGCCAATGCAATCCGGAAAATTTTTGCTCCGACTGGTAAACACCTTTGAACTTCCATTGATACGTGGCAATTACATAATAGGTAGGTGTGCACAGTGGCTCCGCACTCTTTGATGGTGAAATCCGTCGAGGTCAGACATCCACTGAAGAGCTGCTTAATAGTTGTAATGAGCAGTCCACTGAAGGCGAGCGTAGTGATGAACCCAAGTGCAGTTTATTTACAAAGTGTAATCCAAATATCCAAACAGACTCCAAACAAAGACAGACTTGACTTGACACAGACTTGACAAGAGACAGACTTGGCATGGCATGAACGGACTAGACTCACCAACAGCAGGTAACAACATTAATACACAACCCGGAACAAGACAATGACATGGCTACTTATACAAACAGAGTGGGTCACATGACATGAACAAACCAATGAGAACATGACACAATGAACAAGGGAACCAATAGCAAAGAGACATGAGGGCAAGGGAAGCAAGACAAACGAGACCATGACTAAATTCAAAATAAAAGACATGAAAACAAGAACATGAAACAGAACCCAAAACAGACCTTACAATAGTAGAAACCGAAGTTGCAATTCTAACAGAAATCAACTCTGACTGTGTTTTTTCATGTATACAAATACAAATAGACCCCTTAAAGATTCAAATGGTGTATTGCTCTTATCTGTATTCAAGCTCAATTCAAGCTCATTTTGGCCTTTGGATGGATTGAAAATCTGCCACAAAATGTGTATCCGCATTTGTCGACCCCATAGGCTTAATTTTGTAAAGCAATTTACATATTTAACTAAACACTGCTCTGAGCAGCGTGGGCTGCATTGGGATGTTTGCTAACATTATATCCCTAACGAAACGAAAAATAACTTTGCTGTGAACATATCTGGGCCTTTATGTACTCATTAGACAACATTTAGATTCACAGATTCAGTGTAACTGTACCTTACGGGGCTCAAACTCCCAGTTGTGTATGACTCTAGACGGAATAATGGCTGTGTCATTCCAATGGCAGCTGCTGCAGTAATACTGACCTGTATAATCACACTGCCGTGCCTCATTAGGAACACCCCCTACACAACACAACGTTTTACAACATCAAATGCAAGGTATTTAGAATTCTAATTATCAAAGTCAAGTCACAATTTTCCCATTATAGAGCAAGCATACAACACTAAATCTAGCACTTCTGACTTATTAACAAAAACAAAACAAACAAAATGAAAAAAAGCAAAACAACAACAAATAAAAACAAACAAACAAACATATGTTCACATTTGTGTCATCATCAGGGACAAAGATAAATGTTGGAAAAGCAATAGAAAATGTGATGTCTGTTTGGAAAGAGACTTACGTAGAGAGATGGGTGTCCGACATTCAGAACATCTGTAGTCCTGTTTGTCTAGACCGACTTCAGGACAGATGCTGAGTTCATACTCAGACTGATGGCTGACCTTTGACCTCAGACATGGTTTGTTGATATGAATCATGCACCTGCTATGACAACGGTAATAACAACCTGCAATCAGAAAAGGAAAGCAATTTATATCAGATTTAAAACCAAATATGACAGGGATAGTTCACCTTCATCTGGTCCCCATTGACTCGCATAGAGTTTTTTTTTCCATACTATGGAAGCCAATGGAGACCAGCAACTGAAGGTGAACTATCCCTTTAAGTTGTGTCATCACACAGTAAGATCTGAATACATCCATTCTCCAAATAACTAGTACTATGTAGAATTGCAGGGATCCAGCATCCCAAGGTGAAGGCACAGAAACACCCTGGATGGACAACCAGTCCATCACAGTAAAATCTGAATTTGCTTCAGCAAATAAACTAATACTAATTACTAATATTAATTATCATTAAAGCCTGTCTTTCGGATGAGACATTAAACCGAGGCCCTGACTCTCATTCTCATTTGACTTTCTTCATTAAAAATTCTAGGATTTCCTTTAAAAAAAAAAAAAAAAGACCAGGGGTGGCCAAATTTTCCCATTGGCCGCTGACCATCATGGCCTCCTAATCATCCCCATATACTGATTGGCTTCATCACTCTGTCTCCTCTGCACAATAAGCTGGTGTGTGGTGGGCGTTCTGGCGCAATTTGGCTGCCATCCCATTAGGGATGGGTCACGATTTTCGGATATTCAAATATTCTATTTAATTATAGAATATCGATTAGGTTGTGCGATTATTTTCTAAAGGTGTACCAGGGCTTGACAATAAAGACTGTCCGATGGCGTGAAGGACGCTCGGATTTGTCACTTGCCAGATCGGGCCACTGCAGGTGGTCACTAAATTGTATCATTTGCATGCGATTTTAAGCCTTGTTTGTTTAAAAATGTAAGCGATTAAAAAGCATTTGGGCGCGAAAGACAACTCCTTTCAGTACATGCGCGTTGTGTTCTGTTCTGTGTGAACAGCGCGAGCACAGACTGCCACGTCTCTGACACCGCGAGACGCCTGAACGGGCAAATACATGAAGTATGTCAAACTACCCCTCTTGACAAGTAACTTTAGCAATAATTCATCTATATTGAATTTATATACTGAAGTACAGATGCACAGATTTATTTTAGAGCATGCGTGCTTGAACACAAACTGCACTGTCGGCACTCGGGCGCGGCACACATACATAGTGTGTACACAATACATATACACACACTATAGTGTGAGCGCTAACCATGCTAGAGAACGGAACTTCTGATACGTGCAGGCTGATTGCGTGATCAATAGATGTTAAGCATTATATTGCGAGAGGGCCGTTTGTTACAGCGTCCCAAACAACTCAAAATAATAAACCAAAGTTAACAAAACGATGCACGAGAGTGCTTCTCTGCCGCCTTCACGTCCTGTTTCCCATTAATGAAGCCGTGACGAGCTCCCTGCATTCAAATTATTCGTTTTTTGCTGAAATAATAACGTAATATTCCACTGGTTGATATATTATATTTATATGCAAAATATTTGTGTTGTTTTTCGTGTTAAATCTGAAGAATGACAGGTTGGATGCCACACTTATTATTATTATTTTGGCAGAGTATACAGGTGTAATTTTCACTTTAACTTTAGGCAAACATGATTTTATGATCGTAATTTTGACTTTATTCTTAAAACATTATGACGTTAATTATTTAGTTATTTATTTGAGAAGGATAAACTGATCAAACGTGCGCTAAAAACAAAAACTTGAATTTAACAAAAATAAGATGTTCCAATCATATTTCTAAATTAAATTAATAAAGAAAGGAAACAAAATAATGACCAATTTGCTATTAAAAACCAAAACTGAACTATTTAAATGGCTCAGCTAGAGAGAGAGAGAGAGAGACACGGGCTCAGACGGAGAATTCTGAGAAGCTGCAGGGATCTATATTCAATCCCTTGTTTCAATTCAAAGTTCACCGAACTAATTGTGAACAACACTCCCGTCTTCTTCCCGAGCATGTGAACATGTTCATTTAATATATTTATATATATGAAATAGGTTATTGTTATGAAGACAGACGTTAAAATTAATGTTCACATAATAAGTGCCGTCATTCAGGCGGTTCACAATGTTTTAGCGTGAAATATGTTTTAAGAATGATATTCTGTTTAGCGCGCAATATGTTTTACGCTTAATATTCATTGATGCATTAATCAGATTTAAGATTTTCTTTTTAATAATATGAATGTTCATGCTCAGTTTTAAAAGAAATGTCCTAGCCTTATGAGCAGTTGATAATCGACGGACTGTTCTGTTAATAAATGCCGTTATTAGGTTAAGTTATATTAATATGTTTCAGCACTCATACTTTACAACCATTCATTTTCTTGGGTTAAGATAGACTATTCTCTAATTAATTAAACAGTTTATCATACAGATTGAAAGCCTGGATGGTCTCTCTCCCCCTCTCTCTCTCTGTGTGTGTGTGTGTGTGTGTGTGTGTGTGCGTGTGTGTGTTTGTGCGCGTGGGTGGGTGGGCGTGTGCATGCGTGGGAGGGGAGCAATTTTCGAATAGTAATCGAATAATACCCAGCGATTATCGAATATTACTTTTGCTTAAAATGCCCATCCCTACATCCCATCATCCAGGTGGATGCTGCACACTGGTGGTGGTTGAGGAGATTCCCACCCTTCCACGTATAGCTCTTTGAGTACCCAGAAAAGCGCTATATAAATTTAACAAATTATTAATTATTATTATAATTAAGTGTCATATTGTAAAGCCTGAAGAGTCAATTACTTCATTATAGATGTGTCCAAGGTTTTGTGAACAGAGCACCATAAATCACACTATGGAAATAAATGTTTGAAATGTCAAAGAATAGTCCATCCAATTATTTATTTTGTGGAACTCAAAAATGTAAACTTTTAAATCATTATGAGAAAGAATAATGTTTAAAAAATTATAAATAAATTATCAAGATATAAAATGGGAAGACTATGAGTACTTTAAATTTGTATCATTTTTATTGTTATTTTTTTAAATACAAATAATTTTGGAAGGCTCGGAATATAGTGCTCTTGTCATACGGACTACATTGGATATTTATGGAATGTATAGTTCTACCAATGCTTTATTAGCATTTTTGTTATTTTAGGAGCTTCACAGCCAACTGGGAATTTTAAGCTTTATGAAAGTAGTGTTTTATTGAAATAAGCTGCATAATCATTTTTATTTGGGTAATGGTTTGGAACGACAGTACTTAATGACTGAATCAAATTCAGCTCTGGCAGATATCTCTGCAAGGATGGAAAAAAAATAAGTTGAGATGGTCTGACCTGTGCAGGTGTACCAGGTCTGAATGAGGCCCCATATGATAGTGCTACACTTGTCACACATCTGTTTGACACTCTTGCTCTTCTCCTTTGAGAATCGATGCTCTAATAGAACCTGCAGGTTTGGCTCATCTTCCTCTGGGTCCTGTTTATATCAAACACAACAGTAAAACACAAAATTCCACAATTTATTTATCAACTAACTGGGTTTTTGTTTCTCATCAACTAAAAAAACATTTTTATCTAAATCAGGAACACTTAGTGGATACAGAAACAGAGCAGGTACCTTGATATATTTTCTATACAACAACAAAGTGTTTCAAAGTAACATTATAACATGTGCATAGTACTTTATTAATGTATTTGCATTACATTTTATGATGCTTACATTGTAAATCTATAAAAGTAAATGTATACATCACATTTTAATTACCGTATACATTTAATGGGGAAAGACAATGAAAGATTTAGCTCAACTTTAGCTTTGACTGAAGTTAACAAATGTGTTGATAAACATATTGTAATTTAGTTTAAAGCCTATTTTACAAAACCAAGAGAGCTCAATGTGCTGCAGCCTAAGAAAACACATCCAAATAGAAAAAGCACTAGCAAATTAGGAAAACATCGTCATCAGTTTGACAACAC
This sequence comes from Gymnocypris eckloni scoliostomus, assembly GCA_027564155.1. Lineage (NCBI taxonomy): Eukaryota > Metazoa > Chordata > Actinopteri > Cypriniformes > Cyprinidae > Gymnocypris > Gymnocypris eckloni. Next base: position 2,688,541 of record CM050423.1, read on the forward strand.
ATGTACCGCAAATACTCACAACAAAACCATATACAGAAACAAGATGAAAATACAGAAACGTAATTCAAAAACTCACAACAACACAATCAAATACAGAAATACGTGCTGTAAATATGCACAAAGCTAACAAATACAGAAACACATTGCAAGAAGCACAGACCACAACATAACCATTACGCAAATTAACCATGGATTTACTACAAAAAAACATGGTTACTTTGTGGTAACCATGGTAACATCAATTTAACCATTGTTTTACTACACTAACCATTGTTTAACCATGATATTTGTTGTTAAACTGTGCTTATAAACTGGTAGTAAATACGCCAAAACAATGTGGTTGCTACACTTTTACTATAATAAAACCATGTATCAGATTAATCAAATTAAAGGAAATGTATCAAATTAAAGGAAACGTTGAGTGAGGGACATATTTTGTAACAACGTTTATTGTTCATACAGTTGCGTTGGAGTTAGGGTTAGGAGTTGGTCCTGATGCAAGAAGAAGAGGGAGTGAGATATCCAGTGCTGTATTTGAGTCAGAAATTATTTTCTCTAGAAATTAAGTATTCAGTGGTGGAGAAAGAGTGCTTAGCGTTAGAATGGGCTCTTGATTCCTTGAAATATTATTTGCTCGGCCGAGATTTTGTTATCAAAATGGACCACAAAGTGTTAAACAATATGAAAGATGCAAATTCTCTTCTTCTGCTTACAGTGAAGTATCGTTCAGGGGTAGAAAATATCGCAACTGATTTTCTTTCTCATTCACCGTGCGAGAATGCATTGGTTGGAGGAAATTGTGATGGCTGAAGCCACACTTTACAAACATTAAACATATTGTTTCTTCTTTTGTTATTGTTTGCTTAAAAGGATGTATTTATTTTGGTTTCTTTAAGGTTATAGGTATACCCTATTTGGTTTACAAGGTCTCTTTTTGCACAATAACGATGAAGAGCGATAGCACCCAGGCATAATATGTCACTAGAGTGCACGCTAGTGGCTGAACAAAAAACATCTAGACAGATATGGGTTTAATCATGAGCTTTATTTAATGGTTTAACGGGTTAGTTCACCCCAAAATGAAAATGCTGTCATTAATTACTCACCCTCATGTTGTTCCAAACCCGTAAGACCTTCATTCATCTTCGGAACACAAATTAAGATGTTTTCGATTAAATCGGAGATCTCTCAGACCCTCCATAGAAAGCAACGCAACTGAAATGTTGCCAGGTCCAGAAACGTAGTAAATATATCGGTAAAACAGTTCATGTGACATCAGTGGCTCAACTTTAGTTTTGCGACACTACGAGAATACTTTTTTTTTGTGCAAAGATAAAAATTTATAGGAGATTCCCCCCTTCTATGTAAAGCGCTTTGAGTAGCCAGAAAAGTGCTCTATAAATGTAACAAATTATTATGAAAAACGTGAAAAGTATTGATTTAAGGTACATTTAGAACAAATAAAAATGTGTGATTACGTTTTGATTAATCACTAGTAAACTAAAAAATATATATATAAAAAAAAATATATATATATATATATATATATTAGGGCTGGGCCGATAAACGATATCATATCGAATTGCGATGAAATTTATGTCGATAACGATGATAAGCTCTGGACAGTTTTACTCGATATGGATTGATCTAAGAGCCAATCACATTGCTGAAATATGCGACAACAGCCAATCAGCATGCAGCGTGCACGTCAAAGTACAAAGTCTATTTCCTACCGCACTTTGCGAAGCAAGCTTGACACGAGGACGACAAAAAAATGAGTGGAGCCAACGACGAAAGTGAAACTAACCTCGAGTTATTATCCAAAGATGATGAAATTGTCAAGAAAAAAAAGGTAGCACGAATTCTGTTATATGGGAGTGGTTTGGCAATCTGAAAAGTGACGAGGCGCAGATTAAAACGATCTGTAAAATATGTCGTTGGTTTGTGAAAACCATGACTGGCAACACAACCAACCTACTCCATCACCTAAAAAAGTATCACCCAAACGATCACACTGAAAGCATGAAAATGCGGGCTGATGCTACTCCGTCAACAAGCAGGGCTAGCATCGGGGCTGTACCAAATCAGAAATCGATCGCGTCGTCCCTTGTGGCAATAACCCTGTATGAAGAGTGTTTCAAAAGGAGCAAGGATATAACCAGGGCCGTTTCTTACTTTCTAGCGAAAGATATGATGCCCCTTGTAGTATAAATAGTTTAATGATGTTATATGCAATGTGCCTCTCATCCCTTAGGTGGCAATATAGGGTTAAAAGGGGAGTTTGATATAGTCCTGGTGCTAGTGGCTGAGAGCAGTTCTGTTTATGCTGTCTGACTAGTCACAAGTGTTCCTGTATGTTGAAAGCGATCTAATGTTAATAAAGCGGAGACGTTAACTCAACAAGTTGCTTTATTGAACATTACACCCCTAAGCACAGTGGAACGAGACGGGTTTAGGAAATTAGTTAAAGTGCTTGACTCCAGGTACGAACTCCCTGGCAGAAAATACTTTTCCAAAACTGCACTGCCTCAGCTATATGAAGAGTGCCGCAGAAAGCTAGAAATTAATCTAAGGAATGTGAGATACTTTGCCACTAACACCGACCTATGGTCCAGCCGCACATCCGAGCCATATATGAGCCTCACCATTCATTACATCGACGAGGATTGGGGTCTGCAATCAAGATGCTTGCAGACTGCATATTTTCCGGACGACCATACTGCGGATATACTTTCTGCGGGTATGGAGGATGCACTCGCATCTTGGGACCTTAGCGAGGTCAGGTGTGCATCAAAATGGACAACGGTGCAAACATTGTCAAGGCTGTCTCACTTAAAAAATGGACTCGCCTACAGTGTTTTGGTCACCGGCTGCATCTAGCCATTGGTAAGTTAAGCATCTTAAAAAAGGTCAAGTTTTCAGTGCTAAAAACAGTATATGAGGATTTATAACATATCCTAATTGATTTCACAGCATTTAAGGCTATCACATTTGACTGTATAGTTTAGAAAATGCTGACTTATTCACACTGCCCTAACAAACACCAGCTCACATTTGGTTGTGCCCTGTAAAGGCAGGGATAAATAAATAAATGATCGTCTAGCCCTGCTTGTACGCTATTTAAAAAATATGCATTTATATTAAGCATTTTAAATGTCATTAATGTTTTAAAATGTGAGTAATGCATCTATTCCACAATAATAACGTGACAATTTCTCATAATTCATTAAATTTTGATTCAGTTACGTTTCTGTTGGCATTGAAGTTGTCATGGCATGCTTAAGCCATTATGTCAGTTTATTGGGGCAGTGTGAACTAGCCTTTATTTAACTCAGAATTGTGGGATAAAAAGACAGCCCTAGTGTATGTAGTCTAAATGAAGTTTCTCATTATTGATTAAAAATCTCATAACATTGTAATTTATCATCACAAAGTAATTTTTATAATCATCTTTGCCTTGTAAAGATTCTAAACATGTGCCTATACTGTTTTCTTCATCATCAGAGGGGAGTATGAGAGACCAGAGAATCCAAAGAGCCATGGGTGTGTACAAAAGTGGTCAGTGCTTTTTCCTTCTCATGGAAAAAGAAACGAGAACTTGCGGCCACTCAAGAGGAGCTCAAGCTGCCAAAGCACAAGCTGATCACGGAATCACCCACCAGGTGGGGATCACGCCATGCAATGATAGCACGAGTACTAGAGCAGGAGAAGGCCATTGCAAAAGTTTAATCAGCTGATAAAAAAACAAGGCACTTGGCTCCTTCGTGGCAGGACATTGACGTTCTGGAGTCTGTTTGCAAGGCTCTAAACCCACTTGCTGATTTCACTGATGCCCTTTCTGGTGATGAATATGTGAGTGTGTCATACCTGAAACCTGTACTGCATCTTTTCAGTGAGGAGGTCTTGAAACCTGTAGCTGATGACTCAGAGCTCACCAAGACCATCAAGGCTTCTGTCATCAGCTATCTGAATGACAAATATGACAATGCTGCCACAGATGACCTTCTGAGCATAGCATGCCTTGTTGATCCTCGTTTCAAGTTTTTTCAAAAAGTCCTACACTAAGTCTGCTGCAACATCTGATCTCACAGAACAGCAGGCTGTTGAAGCTGAACTAAACATCTACCTGCAAGCTCCTGATGCAGACAGCGAGACCAACCCCCTGGCATGGTGGAAGATCAATTCAGCAACATACCCCAGAGTGAGCCTCCTGGCAAAACGTTACCTGTGTATTCCTGCCATCAGCTCACCCTCGGAGCATGCTTTTAGCACAGGTGGTAATATTGTGTCCTGTAACAGGGCAGCTTTAAAGCCAGACACAGTTGACAGACTAGTCTTTCTGGCAAAAAAAACAGTAAAAGTGTTACAATTTGTGTGCACTTGCTAGAAGTTGAATATTTTTGTTTACATTTTGCATATTTAATCTACCTTTTAAAGCCAGACACTGTTAACAGTCTATTCTTCCTGGCAAAAAAAATAGACCTGAAAGTTTTACAAATTGTGTGCACTAGATAGAAGTTGTATATTTTTATGTTTACGTTTTGCACATTTAATCTACCTCTTAAAGCCAGACAGTTTTTCTTCTGGGAAAAACAAACAAACTGTAATTGTGTTACAAATTATGTTAACAATAGTTTTATTTTTACATTTTTGACATTTACTCTCATTTGCCATCTTTTGTCACAACTTTTATTTTGTAATTTATTTTAGTAAGTTTACATCTTTTATTTTAATTGTTTTAATTTTTAAGGCCAAATGTGTAATCTGTTTTTGTTAATAAACTATACTTTAAAATGTAATTTAATGAACCCTCTCATTTTTGTTGCTTCAGTCATTGTTGGAATACTCTTTTAGAGCTGGAAGCATTAACAACTTATATCTAAATATATATCGTTAATGTTCAATATGGAAAAACATTATCGAGATTACATTTTTGCCATATCGCCCAGCCATAATATATACAGTATATATATGTATATATATATACACACACACATTAAATTTATGCATTTAGCAGACGCTTTTATCCAAAGCGATTCAGGTTATACATTTTTTGTCAGTGTATATATAGCTGCAAGCAGCGATTACCAGGGTTTAAGCGCTTACATATTATTTAGCAAAGCTGTACCCACCTAAATCAATTATTAAGAAATAATGTTGGCAAATACAGGAAATTTACCATAGAAATATGATGTTTTTTTTTTACTTGTATGACTGTTATAGTACCAGCTGTGGCCTGATCCCCTTAAAACTTTGCATGCTTGGATTGTTTTAATTTAGTTTTTTGGTTATGTTTGCAGCACGTTTCTATGTTTGTTTGAGTTGTGAGTATGTATTTCCTAGAAACCTCCGGCTGCTGGTTGCGCGATGTCACTGGGGAAACCCTCTTGTGATTGGCGGTTTCCTGATTCCTTTGTGACGTGATGATGCTGTTAGGAAGCTTGTTTTAGAGTTCTTATGGCTTCAGGCCTTAAAGTTCTTCAGTCAGACCTTTGTCGAGGTCTTTGAGGTCTTTAGGTTCATCAGCCTGATGGTAAAGGTGGTGATCGAGCTGGATCAAATGACGAACCCGAAGTTCTAGCGAGCAGCGGGCGAGTAGAAAGTGCTAAACTAATGAACAAAGCTTTTGTGTCCATTTTAAACGGCCCGATTTGGGTCTGCTCACGGGCAGCTGTCCCAATCACATTGTTGTTGTGGGGTGGAGCCCTGCTCCGCACGGCTTCTTGCCGCCCCTACATTATCTGATAGTCAATTTATCACAGAGAAAAATACCTCTAATAACTTATAAAACTATTCATCATTCGTACGATGCTGAGAATCGACATATAGTTCACACCAAATTGTTACATTTATCATGACCATTCATGAGAAATCAAACTCAACATATTTCATACACGTTCATAGCTTTTCCAGCTAAAACATAAAAAGGGTTCAGATTAAAGATTAGAAACAACACATCATGCTTAGAGAAGACATAAAATACAACCTTAATATATATTGTCTCTTGAGTATATTGCTTTAATAGTAGCAGGAATTATTAATTGTCTTTTAGCATAAAGTCCATAACAGTTTGCTCGTTCTTTGTCTGCACAAGAACGAGAGAGAGCGCGCATTCCCTTGGAATGCAACAGAGAAACGGGAGGTGTCTGGGGTCAGGGAGTCACTTTGGGTGTGCATCTGCAGGGCTTCTTAGCTCAGACGTTTGATTGTAAAACAGTCTTGCATTATTGAATTATCTGTTAAACGGTCATCATGGACAATTTCCAGATTAGTTATTTTGTCCTCTTTCGGTTTAATTATGGTTAAGTGATAAGAACCAACAGCAAGGTCCCTGTTCTTTAATACATCCACAATTTCTTCTGGTCTTTAGAAATCTCCTGAGATAAGGAGATTTTAGGGCAGGAAATCGGTCAGCCAGTTAAATGAAGATCGATCATGTATTAACTTTTATGACTTGCAAATGCTGCAATTCTTAGTGCTGTGTTGAGATTGTTTGTTTTGTTTTCTCTCTCAACAACACTACACATTCCATTTGCTCTGTGAGGTTCCCATTGCGAACATCGGCGGGCACTGACACAAGAGGCAGAGAGAACAGGCACACACAAGACACAAATAACATCTCCATCACTGACTGATTCCTGGTGCAGGGTAATTTGGGAATGAACAGGTTAGAAACTTGACGTAGTTTCGTAGGGATATAATATTTAGGATTTTTTTTGTAATTGGGTCATTTTGATTGGTTTAAATGTCAGGGGTTCGACGAGGCGGTATAGGCATGATCTCAATCAGGTTGGTTGAGTTCTCGAGTTCGGGTTCTTTTCACGCCAGAAAAGGCGTGGGACGCCTTGCGTGCATTTGTTGAAAGACCCTTGAACGGCGTTCACTCGCTTGTGTAGGAGGAAGGCCAGTGTCAAAGTCACAATTTATCCTACAATAGTAGAGATGCAAAGGGCTGTGTCAGCGGCAGTCCAAGACCGAATAAGTGGCGTGCCAGCATACGGAAGGCGAGCAATAGCTTCTAAAGCTGTATCAACCGGAGTCAAATAAAAAAAAGTTGTTCCTTCCTCCTTGATCCTTTCTTCCAATTCTGGATCGAGGACGAATGACTGCTGTTTGAAGAAGGGTGAGATTTCAATCTTAGCCTGATACTCATCGTCGGTAAGGTGATACAATGCTAAATCGTCAATATGGAGGATCGAGCCCTTAGGGACAGTGATCCATAGAGTTTGGTTGGGCAAGATAATGTGTGTGGCTGTGTCGTGTTGATCGTATGTGAGGGCAGCTGTTCATGCTGGGTTGTTGACAAGCCATCGGTTTCCGATGATTTCGGCTTGCGTTATCTCAAATTGTGAACGTGGTGTCGCTTTGGCGGGGCAGCTAGTGTCGGGTCTAATTGATTCTAGGCTTCAGATGCCCTCAGTATTATCGCGTATGAAGGGTTTACTCGGGCAGAGGACGTGAATATCCTTAGTGAGCATACACATCTTTAGATACAACTGGCACCAAAATCCCACATTTACAACGTCTTTAAGCCGGTAAATATTATTAGCGTCAATAATGGGCAAACTGAGAAGAAAGGCCAAGTCGCCTGCTTCCGGGTCTATGTGCTCAGTGCTCAGCGTAAATGAGTACACCTCCTTTGAAAAGTAACATTTTAAGCAATATCTCAATGAACACAAAAAACCTTTTCAAAATGTTGACCAGACTAAGTTTAATATAACATCTGTTTAACTGTATAACATGAAAGTAAGGTTAATAATATAACTTATATTACACATTTTTCAGTTTTACTCAAATTAGGGTGATGCAAAAATGAGTACACCCCACAACAAAAACTACTAAATCTAGTACTTTGTATGGCCTCCATGATTTTTTGTGACAGCACCAAGTCTTCTATGCATGGAATGAACAAGTTGGTGACATTTTTGCCAGATCTATCTTTTTCCATTCATCAAGAATGACCTCTTTTAGAGATTGGATGCTGGATGGAGAGTGATGCTCAACTTGTCTCTTCAGAATTCCCCATAGGTGTTCGATTGGGTTCAGATCAGGAGACATACTTGGCCACTGAATCACTTTCACCCTGTTCTTCTTCAGAAATCTAACAGTGGCCTTAGATGTGTGTTTAGGATCATTGTCATGTTGGAAAAGTGCACGACGACCAAGGTCACGGAGTGATGGTAGCATCTTCTCTTTTAGTATAGAGCAGTACATTTGGGAATTCATAATGCCATCAATGCAATGCAGCTCCCCGACACCAGCAGCACTCATGCAGCCCCACATAAGGACACTGCCACCTCCATGTTTCACTGTAGGCACCATGCATTTTTCTTTGTATTCCTCACCTTTGCGGCGCCATACAGTTTTGAAGCCATCAGTTCCAAAAACATTTATCTTGGTCTCATCACTCCAGAGTATAGAGTCCCAGTGGTCTTCATCTTTGTCAGCATGGGCCCTGGCAAACTCTAGGCAGGCTTTTTTGTGCCTGGGCTTTAGGAGAGGCTTCTTTCGTGGACGGCACCCATGCATGTCATTCCTCTGCAGTGTACACCATATTGTGTCACGGGAAATAGTCACCCCAGTTTGGCTTTCTACTTCTTTAGATAACTGCAGTGAACTTGCATGTCGATTTTCTTCAACCCTTTTCATCAGAAGACGCTCCAGACGAGGTGTTAACTTCTGTGGACTACCTGGACGTCTCTGTGAGATGGTTGCAGTTCCATCTTTTTAAAATGTTTGTACCACTTTTGCAACAGTATTCTGACTGATAAGTAAAGCTTTGCTGATCTTCTTGTAGCCTTCACCTTTCTTGTGTAAATAAATAATTTTCTTTCTCAGGTCTTGTGACATTTCTCTTCCATGTGGTGCCATTGCTGACAGCATGAAATGGGAAGGGGTTTTCTTTAAGTAACACCCTTTTATAGTCAACTGTCACCTGTGTAATGAATAATTAGACTCACCTGTGGTTGAATTATTGTTAAATTAGACAATTGTAGTCTAAAATGTAGCTTTGCTCCAGAGACTTCCGGTGGGGTGTACTCATTTTTGTATCACCCTAATTTGAGTAAAACTTACAATTTTGTTCTCTAAGTTATATTATTAACCTTACTTTCATGTTATAAGTTAAACAGATATTATATAAAACTTATTCTTGTCAACATTTTGGAAAATGTTTTTGTGTTCATTGAGATATTGTTTAAAATGTTACTTTTCAAAGGGGGTGTACTCATTTACGCTGAGCACTGTACAAGAGAATAGCGCTACCCAGGGAAAAGGCAAGAAGGGTTTGGATGGGATTAGCGGGGCCCGCAGTGGCCGAAGTTAGGACGTTTTGGACAAGGCTAAGGGTATCAAGTAGTGTGGAATCCTACTCATGGTTAATTTGTCAATCAAGGAATTTACTTCACATAGCATGTCGGTCATGATTTGGCGGGTTGCCTCGATCGGTTGACAACGGTTCTCACAACGAGTGTCACATGTGTGGAGTAACTCCTCTCTACTAGAGTTTGGTCCTAGCAGTGCAGCGGAGAGAGTAATTGTTGTGTCTACGCAAGGTCGCTATATGTTTTCCCAGAACGACAGTACTTATGTTTGTGTGGTGTACAGCATATGATCGCCGGTCTGTGTAAGTGGGTTTGATCTTACCCCTTTTACTGTCGGCTAGAGCCCTGGTGTCTCTTTATCTGGTTGCGATGGACCCAACGAAGGACTGGCTCGCTGTGCCCTTGTTTGATTTTGATTCGGTAGGCGACAGGTAAGAGCTTGTCTACGATCTCGTGGGGCCTGTCCAGTGAGGTAGGAACTTCTTTGACAGGTGATGTGGAGCGTTCTGCCTTGGTCGGTCGAAGCTGTATTACCACACTTTGTCTCCAACATTGAGCTCATGGTGAGAGGCCTTTTGGTCGTAGTAGGCTTTCCGACCATACACGCTTCGTTGTAGTTGCTGTTGCGCGAAGGCGAAAGTCGTTCTCAGGTGCTTATGCAACTCTTCCAGGTACTGGTGAGTGGTATAGGCGGTGACGAGGTTCAGGTCACCAGGTTGGTACTAGTGGTAGCGTTATGCTTCTCCCTGTCATCAATGTGAACTCCGGTAGACTGGTGGAGGTGGCTCGAGTGGCCATCAGTACCAGAGGAAGTTTAATATCCCAATCCTTTTGATTGGTAGAAACGTACTTCTTCAACATGCTGACCACTGTCCTATTGGCCTGTTCAACTTGACCTGAGGAAATTGGGTGATGCTTATATGGAGTTTGGCCTGTATACCCAGGAGTTTCCACACTTCCTGCATGACCTTGGCGGAGAAGTGGGTTCTTAAGATGTGGTTCATTAACAGGCAGGCTGTTGTTTCTGCTGTATCATTGGGAGCTGGGAGGCACTCTATCCACTTTGTGAATTCACAAACCACGGTGAGGAAGTATTCGTTACCCCATGTTGACCGTGGCAGGGGTCCTACCCAGTCTATTTGGAGGTCCGACCATGGGAAGATAATTTATTTCCTTTGCAGTGGTGCTCGGTGGTTTGGATTTGCCGGTTGGAACTGGCAACACACCAGGCATCCTTTAACGTATTCCGCTACATCTTGCTGCATGCCAGGCCAGTATGCTACTTGCTTGAGTGTTCCATAGGTGGCTTTGACACCGTGGTGTCCTGCGCATGGTGCATCGTGTGTCAGCATCAACCCCCTTTTGGCCGTGAGGTACTACGAGCTTTGGCGCAGTGAATGGCTCAGGGACATATGTGGGAACATCGTCTCTTAGATGCAGCATGTGCTTGATAGATTGGAGCGTACGGAGCTCGGAGGACTTGTTTAGGTCAGAGGTGGAAATGGAATGAGTTAATGGGAAAAGTGAGCTGCCATAGTTCGTAGTGACGAATACGCGGTTTGGAGGGTAAGGAGATCGTCAGCAGCAAAATGAGATGATAGGGCAATGTGGGAAGAGGCAGGGGGTGCACGCCAGTGGTGTGCTGGCGGCAGGTTACTGCTGCCACTGAAGGGTTGGGCTTGAAATGTCCAGGACTCTCCGAGTCCAGGACTCCGTGACCAGGACTCACCTGCTTTGGCGAGGGCATCGGTTTGGTCATCGAAGTCTTTGTCTTGTCCTGGTTGACGTGAATGACCTCGAAACTTTTTCCAATAGACGATAATGTCGTGTTCAGTGACAATGGCATTGCCTGCTTGGAAGAGTTCCTGGTGCTTGACAAGCTTGTTGTTAGCTGTCTTGAATCCATTCTGTTTCCATCCAACTAAATGGCATGTGAAGCTTAGACAGGCGTAGTTCGAATCGGTACAAATGAGGAGTTCTTTGATGTTGTGGGGTGTAGCCATTTGTATTGTGATGAGGACGGCTGCTATTTCAGCATATTGCGATGAGCGAGGGCCTAAGTTGAATTGTTGGGGTGGACAAGGGTCGTTGTTGAGCCAGACCACTCCAGCTCCAGCTTGTAAATGGTCCTTGAGGTTGTAAGAACAGCCATCAACATATGCTGTGGGCATTTCTTAACACAGATTCTCCTCGAAGTGCCTGTGATTCGTCAGTTGAGGTTGTGATGGTTCTTTAGGTTCCGCTGCCCATTTGGCAGGCCGCTAGCCCATTTCCAAGTGAGGATTTGTAGTTTTGGGCATATCTTACCTTAACGTTCCATCCTTGGAGTGTCATTAGCCAGGTAGCTATGCGTGCATTGGTCACCACGACATCTCTGATTTGTTGACTGTTGAGGAAGGTGACTGGCTGGTGACAAGTTTTGATGATGACTTTCTGTGCGCCGATGTAAATAGAGAAATGCTGGATGGCCCACAACAGTGCAAAGCAAAGCTTTTTCGCAGTTTGAATACTTGCATTCTGGGGGAAGCAGCATTTTGCTGGCATAAGCGACCACTCTTTCTTGTCTTAGTCATGGAGCTGGTATAGGCCTGCGCTGAGGCACATTTTAGAGAATCCAGCGTCCAGATATAATTATTTTCCTGGGTCTGGGTAGGTCAGGCACGGAGCAGAGCACAGGCGCTGTTTGAGCTGGCTCATAGCTGTGTCCTGGGCTTCCGTCCAAATAAAGGGTTCATATATTTTCAGGAGGGAAGTTAGTGGTTGTGCGATGTCAGCGGTTTTCGATGAAATGTCGTGAGTAATTGTATACTCCCAGAAAGCTTTGCAGCTCTGAGATGTTAGTCGGTGTCTTGCTTTGGATTGCTTGAGTGTGGTTAGACTGTGGCTCGATGCCATTTCTTCCGACAAGCAGTCCGGCATAATTCACCTTGGTTTTGCACCATTGTCCTTTGTGAAGGGCAATTTTAGGTCCTTTGGCATCAGGGCATGCTTTGTTAAGAAAAATGTTGAATTCTGCTGGTGAATTGGCATAGTCGAAGGGACACCGTATGAAGGTGTACTGTTGATTGCCAAAGGTGAATGCCAGCTTATGTTGGTCATCAGGGTGGACAAAGATCGTCCAGAACCCGGAGGCGACGTCCAGTGTGGACCGGATCGTTGAGCCTTTGATCTTTGGAATTTCTTGGTCCAATTGGGTCATAGGCCATCGTGACAATGGTACTAGCTGATTCAACTTGCGATAGTCGATGGTGGGCCGCCATTTGTCATTGGATTTTAGGACTGGCCATATCGGGGCAGAGTATGTGCTGTTACAGGGCCGGATGACCCCGTTTTCCAGCATGGAGTCAACTATTTCTTGCACTGGCTCATATGACACTATTGGAATCTTGTACTGTTGTACAAATGTGGGAGGCACATTTGGGTTTGTCGGGATGCGCACAGTGTGGATGTTGGTCAGTCCACAATCCAGGGAATCCTTTGCGAAGGAGTCCTTGTACTTGTGCAGAACCTCTTTGAGTCCTTGGCGATCCACTTCATCGCGGAGGGCATCCGCCTCACTCAGGATCTATTGAACTTGTGCATTAAATCCGGTGTAGGGTTCTTCTGCAGTTAAGTCATTTGAGGGGCTTTGGGACCTGATGGTCACCTGTGTAGGTGATTCTGTCGCAGGCTGTGTTGAGACAGCGAGGTGAGTGTCATCAGTTAGTTCTGAACGGCAGATGCTTTCTCTGGACACAGGCAGAATAGAAGTGATGGCAATGATTTCATGAGGTTTTGTGAATGTTATGGTTTCATCATTTTTGTCTGACGTTAGTTGAGCTGGTATGGGGCCTATGACAGGTACCGTTAGTTCAAAGCACAGATGATCTTGGAGGTGACCATGGTTGTCGACCAGGGACTGAGAGGGAAGCGGCTGTGCTTAGCGACATGTGGTAGACTGATGTCTTTGCTTCAGTGTTCTGAATAGCTTCAGGCTGATGGCGGAGTTCTCTGCTCACAGGGCTAGTGCCACATCGGACACTAATGTGCCTTGGACATCTATCACAGTCATGATTTGAAGGGGGGCTGTGTTTGATTCAGGCTCCTGCACTGAGCAGAGGAGAGGGTCCCGGTCCTTGCTGTTTGTGCTTGGTCCAGATCCTGGTTTTGATACTGCGTCATCAATCAGTGAATTAGGAGTGGAATCTGTGACTTGACACTGCGACTCGCTGGAGTCTAATGACTGGCAGGGCAGAGGCTCACGGACTTGTGTCCAAATCTTTTGGTGCTTGAAGTCTATTAGCGGTTTGAAGCGATTAAGCAGATCTTTCCCAATGAGGAGTGGATACATGTTGAAACGTAAACTGGATGGACGAGGACTATGGGTACCACTGTTAGATGAATTGGGCCCACATGTTTTAGTTGTAGGCCCGTGTGGGAGTATGCTTGGAGGTTTAGTTCACACCTTTGGAGCTTGAGGGTTCCGTTAGTCCTCTTCGTTCTTTCTTGGACTTCCTTGAGAAGTTCTGTAGACAGAGTAATGTCGGCTCCCGTATCGAGCAGGGCTTCAACTCTGAGGTGTCATTCGATGATGATGGAGAGGTAAAACTTTCTTGCTATACTTTTCTCAATGAGATCGCCTAGAAGTTGAGGGACTGGAGTTTGGGAGGAAACAGTTAGGATATCAGGGCTGATGTGGTGTTTTTCGGAGGTGGTAGACGACCAAGACAGCACTTTCAGGAACTTGAGGGGTTTCGTCAGCAGGCGCTTGTTGGACGCTGCTGTGATCTAGAGTATTGGGTATTGATTAGTGTCTAACTCTGTTGCTGGGTTTTCAGGTAGGGTTTCGTGTCCATCTGAAGTTAGTGTGATTATGGTTCTCTGAGAGTGAGGTGAAGGAGTGCTGTTCTCCGTGGCTGGTTGGGTCAGCTGGTCGCTGCAATCTCGTCCGGCTGAATCTGGTTTCTCTTTCTTTTCCCACTTCTGATCCTCCTCCTTTCGTTGGAAGAACTCCATCATCATTTTCATCAGCTTTTGGGAGTCGAAATATGGTGGTGTTTTTGTTCTTGTGTGGACTCGGAATCTTTGTGAATTCTTTTTCGATTGTTTGGGCTGATTGCTCCAGGGTGAGTTTGTCGCTTTTATTGAATTCCATTAGCTTTTCTCTCGAGTTTCCAAACGAGCTTGGCTGGTTCCATGATCTCTCCCATTGACCTCATGAGGCCTTGATTGGTTCCATAACCATTCCCAGTGCTGTCCAGGTGGCGTTGGCGTCCATGCGGTCCATCCCAGTGGTCATACCTCTGTTTAAGTCGGGTGCCAACGTGCGAGTCTTGTTGTTTGTTGGATGGGGTTGCATTCCACTCTCTGTGTGGTGGCTCGGCGCTGTCTTGGTGTTGGGCGCCCTCTAGAGCCAACCCTTGAAGTCAAGAACTGCTGGGGTTTTGGCTCTTTTCTGAGGCCATCTTTGTTTGCCGTAGGCTTTCTGCACCAAGTTTCGCAACTGCTGAGTGTTCATTGTTCATGGACATGCGAGAACGCCAAGATGGTGGCTTATTCCAGGATGAAGGTTCCTCAGGAAGAGAGTTTTAAAGTTCAGTTCATCTTCCATGTCAGGTTCATTATGAGTCAGGTTTCCAGCATGGAGTCAACTATTTCTTGCACTGGCTCATATGACACTATTGGAATCTTGTACTGTTGTACAAATGTGGGAGGCACATTTGGGTTTGTCGGGATGCGCACAGTGTGGATGTTGGTCAGTCCACAATCCAGGGAATCCTTTTGAAGGAGTCCTTGTACTTGTGCAGAACCTCTTTGAGTCCTTGGCGATCCACTTCATCGCTGGAGGGCATCCGCCTCACTCAGGATCTATTGAACTTGTGCATTAAATCCGTGTAGGGTTCTTCTGCAGTTAAGTCATTTGAGGGGCTTTGGGACCTGATGGTCACCTGTGTAGGTGATTCTGTCGCATGAGCTGTGTTGAGACAGCGTGAGTGTCATCAGTTAGTTCTGAACGGCAGATGCTTTCTCTGGACACAGGCAGAATAGAAGTGATGGCAATGATTTCATGAGGTTTTGTGAATGTTATGGTTTCATCATTTTGTCTGACGCGTTAGTTGAGCTGGTATGGGGCCTATGACAGGTACCCGTTAGTTCAAAGCACAGATGATCTTGGAGGTGACCATGGTTGTCGACCAGGGACTGAGAGGGAAGCGGCTGTGCTTAGCGACATGTGGTAGACTGATGTCTTTGCTTCAGTGTTCTGAATAGCTTCAGGCTGATGGCGGAGTTCTCTGCTCACAGGGCTAGTGCCACATCGGACACTAATGTGCCTTGGACATCTATCACAGTCATGATTTGAAGGGGGGCTGTGTTTGATTCAGGCTCCTGCACTGAGCAGAGGAGAGGGTCCCGGTCCTTGCTGTTTGTGCTTGGTCCAGATCCTGGTTTTGATACTGCGTCATCAATCAGTGAATTAGGAGTGGAATCTGTGACTTGACACTGCGACTCGCTGGAGTCTAATGACTGGCAGGGCAGAGGCTCACGGACTTGTGTCCAAATCTTTTGGTGCTTGAAGTCTATTAAGCGGTTTGAAGCGATTAAGCAGATCTTTCCCAATGAGGAGTGGATACATGTTGAAACGTAAACTGGATGGACGAGGACTATGGGTACCACTGTTAGATGAATTGGGCCCCATGTTTTAGTTGTAGGCCCGTGTGGGAGTATGCTTGGAGGTTTAGTTCACACCTTTGGAGCTTGAGGGTTCCGTTAGTCCTCTTCGTTCTTTCTTGGACTTCCTTGAGAAGTTCTGTAGACAGAGTAATGTCGGCTCCCGTATCGAGCAGGGCTTCAACTCTGAGGTGTCATTCGATGATGATGGAGAGGTAAAACTTTCTTGCTATACTTTTCTCAATGAGATCGCCTAGAAGTTGAGGGACTGGAGTTTGGGAGGAAACAGTTAGGATATCAGGGCTGATGTGGTGTTTTTCGGAGGAGTGGTAGACGACCAAGACAGCACTTTCAGGAACTTGAGGGGTTTCGTCAGCAGGCGTTTGTTGGACGCTGCTGTGATCTAGAGTATTGGGTATTGATTAGTGTCTAACTCTGTTGCTGGGTTTTCAGGTAGGGTTTCGTGTCCATCTGAAGTTAGTGTGATTATGGTTCTCTGAGAGTGAGGTGAAGGAGTGCTGTTCTCCGTGGCTGGTTGGGTCAGCTGGTCGCTGCAATCTCGTCCGGCTGAATCTGGTTTCTCTTTCTTTTCCCACTTCTGATCCTCCTCCTTTCGTTGGAAGAACTCCATCATCATTTTCATCAGCTTTTGGGAGTCGAAATATGGTGGTGTTTTTTGTTCTTGTGTGGACTCGGAATCTTTGTGAATTCTTTTGTCGATTGTTTGGGCTGATTGCTCCAGGGTGAGTTTGTCGTTTTTATTGAATTCCCATTAGCTTTTCTCTCGAGTTTCCAAACGAGCTTGGCTGGTTCCATGATCTCTCCCATTGACCTCATGAGGCCTTGATTGGTTCCATAACCATTCCCAGTGCTGTCCAGGTGAGCGTTGACGTCCATGCGGTCCATCCCAGTGGTCATACCTCTGTTTAAGTCGGGTGCCAACGTGCGAGTCTTGTTGTTTGTTGGATGGGGTTGCATTCCACTCTCTGTGTGGTGGCTCGGCGCTGTCTTGGTGTTGGGCGCCCTCTAGAGCCAACCCTTGAAGTCAAGAACTGCTGGGGTTTTGGCGCTCTTTTCTGAGGCCATCTTTTGTTTGCCGTAGGCTTTCTGCACCAAGTTTCGCAACTGCTGAGTGTTCATTGTTCATGGACATGCGAGAACGCCAAGATGGTGGCTTATTCCAGGATGAAGGTTCCTCAGGAAGAGAGTTTTAAAGTTCAGTTCATCTTCCATGTCAGGTTCATTATGAGTTCCGAAGTATGCTCGTCTGAGTGGACTGTAGTAGGCTTGAGGAGGTTCGTGACATCCTTGTCTCGTCTCCAGGGCAGCCACTAAGCCTTGTTCGGACTCAGGGTCTGATAACTCTTTAATGAGGGCTTCTCGGAGCAGTTGTAATCATTCTTTGTGTGAGCAGGCTGCCTGTTCAGGAAGCTGCAAACTTCAGAACTGGATGTCGTTCGAAGTATGTATAGTCTATCTTTGTCTGTAACATTAGGTCACATTTCGAGATGGAAATCGATATCTTGGAGATAAGCTTGGACATTTGGCACGCTCGGGGTGAATTTGACAATGTTCCTGGCAAACTTGTCGAGGTCTTTTAGGTCCAAGCGTGATCTGTGGCTGGCTGCAGCAGATTCTTTTGGCTGAGGTAAAGTGAGGTAAAGCTCTCCAGAGCGCTCTGGTGAATGTTTCAACACAGCCCCCTCCACCTTTAGTTCCCGTGTCAGTCCAGGTACAGGTGACCCAGTCCTGCGGGGTTGTCCCTGAAGTCAGCCTTTGCCTTCTCCAGTAGCTGCTCTGCATACTGTAGCTTTTCAGAACGATCAGCAAAGTCTTCTTTGATTTGTTCCATTTTTCGGGTTGTAGCTGTTAGACTCTCTTTTAGCCTGTTGATTTCCTCCTCAGTGCATTGTTCCACCTCATCAGTCCCTTCCTATCACTCCTGAGCTTCCAGTTCTAGCTGCTTGATGCGTCGTTGTGCGCCTGTCAGCTACTGCTGGAGTTGTGCAGCGTGCTTGTCGCTCAACTTGAGGGTGGCGATGAGTGTGTGACTTAAGGAGCCGGTGATCTTGGATAATTCTTTGTGACTGCAGCTTTTACTTGGGTCTTGTCCCATGAGGCTTGTTATGTTGTCATCCAGCTGGTCGTGTGTCTGCTGTTTGAGTGTTTCAGCAGCCTTAGGGAGGAGGCTGTCTGTCACAACACTTAGCCATGTTTCCAGATCCTCCCAGTGACTGACATGTTCTGTTTTGTGAGACATGTTCTGGCGGGGTGAGGGAGATCTCGAACCGAACTGACACAGACCTTGATGAGAAACAAAGCAAAACAAAGCACAACAGGGGTGTAAATGTGCAAAGTATTGTGTATGCTAATGTTGAGTGTGATTCTCTGCGACTGTGATCCTCTGGTGGGCGTGCTTCTAATTCGTAGCCTCTGTGGGGAAAATTATTGAGCACACACACACAAGTAGCACAGCTGAGAAACAGAGAAAGAAAAGAAGAACACCAACAGAGCAAGTAAAAGGATAATAATTGGATGCTTCACCTTTTCCTGTAAGAGAAACTCTCCTTTTTTTTCAAGGAAGGAGGTTAGTCTAATACGAAGGTGAGGGAGAGAGACAAGAACAAAATATCTCTTTCTGTAGTAGGTTTTCCTCTCGTATCTTTTTTTGTTGTTAAGTCTGATTTATAAGGATTCTTCTAGTCAGAGGATTGTAAACGGGTTTATTCTTTTTGTAATAGGAAGGTGATTGCTATAAAAAATTTCTCCAAACATTTTTTGCAAATGCCTATCTTCTCGTTGACCTGCTTTAACTTGGCAGGGTAGGATTTCACAAGAGAGGAAGATAAATAGAAAACAGTTTTGAAACGTCGTTCTCAAGTTTCACAAATACCTGTTCAATTGCGAAAGTTCTCTGCTCATGATCCTCCCACAGGCAAAATCTCAGCGAATAGTAGCAGTAGTCAATTTAGAAAATAGCAGCAGGGAGAAAAGAGACGAAGAAAAGTGACAATTTACTCCCAAGGTTAGGACTAATAACAAGGGTCATAGCGTGGTGGCACTGTTGAGTCGATACACTTAGGGGATTGTTTTTTCTGTTTTACAGAATAAAACAAAGTAACACATTTTGAGGAAACCTTAATTTCCTTTTGGGGTTTTCTAATTGGAAGGTTAACGTCCTTATACCCTAAGCTTGGTGAGAAATTACATTGGTTTACCAGTGCCCAGCAGAATTTCAAAATAGACATTAGAATTTCAAATTAGAAATTGTGGTTTCTAATTAAAATTTAATGATGTAAATATGTAAACAGGAACTGTAATTAATTATTACATTTAATTAGAATTTTCAAATTCAAAATTAAATGACAGATTCCAAATCCCTAATTCCAGATCCCTCGCATAACAAGTTACTAATTCCTCCTTGTGTCATTAACATCATCAGACCAAATTAATCTGTGCCACCCTAATTACTTGTTACTTATTTCTGGCCCTCTTGATAATGATTAAGATCTTAATGTCGTTGTCAAATTATAAGACCACTTATGATTAATCAGTGACTATTGTTGCTATGTGGAAGCAGGAAGCGAAAATGTTTTATGTAATTTTATTCTAATTTGTAATTATGACATTAAATTAACAATTTCAAATTCCTAACAATAGCAACTTATCCACTGATGTCTTTAACATCAGGAGAGCGGTTATAATTTAATTAATTACCATAATGAGGTGGTACTGACTTAATTTCAAATAAAAACCAACAGCTATTAAACTAATACCTGCTAAAAATAAAAACCTTAAATCAATGTTTATCAAAACCACCCGTGAGATCGCTAGCCACTCTGACAATTAACGTTAGTTATAATCATACAGCCAGTTTATTAACATGCCATATTTACAGTCCTTTTAAATGGGAGAAGAGGGAGGGAGTGAGAAGAATACTGAATTAGGGTGAAAAAGAAATGCAGTAGCAAGTCTCGGTGTGAATCAAAGTTTAAAAGTAACTGGTTCAGTCACTTACATTTCAAAACACACTGCAATTAACCCACAAAATGCAACCACATGTTAACCACTAGCCTTCAATACTAATAGCTCTGCATTAAGGGTGTGCGATATTATCGTAATTGTTGTTTTAACGATATGCAATTTGACAATATCGAGTATTTTTGCATAAAACAAACAAAATGCCTACAGAGTGCACGCACGCATTAGCCTTAACGATACGTGGAGATTAATGAAGCGGGTTAAACAGTGCACGTGCGCATTTAGAGCGTGTTCTTTCACTGCATGATTCAGTCTATTAAAATGCATTAAGAATGATTGCAAAATTCAAGATATGGGGGCAGAAAATGTATATATTTACGTTTCACATAGTTAAAATCACAAGAAAAGTGCATTTTTTTCCTCAAAATAAGCACGATTACAAATGTGATATTGATTTTATACAACAGTTTAATAAACAAGTTAATATTAAGATACTAACGTTATAGACACCATATTACCTGGTTTTGCTCCATTTCGCCAACAAAAAATAATTCCAAACAGCCACAGCACTGTTTTGCGTCTCTGAGCAACATGACGGTGATTCGTTCCTGAATGATTAAATCGTTTAAATGATTCAGTTCAGTCGCAGTGACTCGCTTGTTAAATGAATTGATCGTTTAAATGATTCGGTTCAGTCGCAGTGAATCACTTATTACCAGTAACTTTCTGCCACCTACTGGCGATTTAATTTCACATTTAAGTTTATTTTCGTTTTTAAAATAATTTTAAATATCAGTATTCAATGTGTTTTGTTTAAAATGTCAAAAAATTATGCATTTGTAACTGGTTAAAGCACTCAATGTCCCTCTGAGCTGCATTAAATAGTGTAAATACATCTAAATGCCACTTCAGATGCAACTTCTGCAAAGATTATTTTTAGTGGTGCTTGCCAAAGGCAAGGCATCACTATTGTTCTCTTGCATACTTATTATTATTCTTCTTCTGGACAAAACTTCAGTTCGCTACTCCTCCTGCACCGTTTGTCACAGACCCATGAAAGATGCGTCAAATCTAGCGGCTTATTGTGGAATGGTGTGCTACATCTTTTCTAAGCAATCGGGTGTACGATAATCGTACAGCGGGCGAGAAATCGCCCAAAAAGTCCCATTGACAATGCATGGGGCCAAATTTGGCGGGTCGTAGCTCAGAGCGAGAATTTCGTAGAAACTTATGAATCACCACACTTGAAGAGACTATCAAGCTGTGCGAGAACTTACCATGCAATGGGGTATAAGTTTTACTCCTGGGGGGCAAGAGCTCCCAAAGTTGCCCCATTGACTTACTATGGTGAGGGACGGCCCATGAAACATCATCTGAAAACACATGTTTTTCCTACTATGGTAATTTACATAGGGATTTTGCATTGATCATAACTCTGCATCACAATGTCATGGAGACATGGGGGTGGGCTCATTTTACTCAGTCACCCAATCAGACTCTCAGGATCTTTGTGAAGCTGTCAAGCCACGCCCTAGCAACCATTTAGAGCACCCTAGCAACTGATCCCATAGACTGCCATTATAAAGGGCCAGATGGATATCTTTAGATCACAGTATTGTAGAGACATGGGGGTGGGTGTTTTAGAATAAAGACAGCAAACAACCAATCATGAACCATCACTGGCACTTCCTAGCCACACCCTAGCAACCAGTATTGATGACCCTAGCAACCCAAACCCAAAGAGGTGTATCTTCAAAACTGAATATCATAGAGACATGGGGGTTTGTTTATTTCATTCGTATTGACAAGCTACCTTTGGAGTATAATCATTGGCAGCTCCCAAGCCACTTCCTAGTAACCAAACAGTGTACCCTAGCAACCGTCTAGCAAGAGCTATATCTTTGCTTCACAATGTCATAGAGACATGGGGGTGGGTGTTTTAGACTCAGGACGGCAAACAACCAATCATGAACCATCACTGGCACTTCCTAGCCACACCCTAGCAACCATTATTAATGACCCTAGCAACCCAAACCCAAAGATGTGTATCTTTAAATCTGAATGCAATAGAGACATGGGGGTTTGTTTATTTCATGCATAATGGCAAGCAGACTTTGGGGGATCATCATTGGCAGCTGACAAGCCACTCCCTAGCAACCAAACAGTGTACCCTAGCAACCGTCTAGCAAGAGCTTTATCTCTGATTCACAATGTCATAGAGACATGGAGGCGGGCTCATGTTAGAAACATGCTAGCAACAATGCTAGTGACTTGCTAATCATGCTAGCAACATGCTGATCATGCTAGCAACAATGCTAGTCACATACTAATCATGCTAGCAACATGTTAGCAAGATGCTAATCATGCTAGTAACATGTTAGCAACATGCTAATCATGCTAGCAACATGCTAGCAAGATGCTAACCATGCTAGTAACATGCTAGTCACTTGCTAATCATGTTAGCAACATGCTAATCATTCTAGAAACATGCTAGTCACTTGTTTATCATGCTAGCAACATGCTAATCATGCTAAAAACATGCTAGCAACATCCTAGTCACTTGCTAATCATGCTAGCAACATGTTAATCATGCTAAAAAAATATGCTAGCAAACATGCCAGTCACTAGTATCTGCCCAGCGCCGAGTTTTGCCACTGCAAGCACCAGTCACATTTTCTTCAGGAAATGTACATTCTAGTTTATAATACTGGTTTCATTTGTTTGATAACTGTCTAAATGTGTGTTATCTTAATTGACTGATTAAAAGTTACAATTTGACTCAAAATATGTACACTTTTAGAAAAAAAAACTTTATTAAAAGGTAAAAATCTATTTAAACTAAATGAAAAGATTAATTAATTAATCACTGATGTGAACTGAGCACACAGAATATGAAGAATATCAAAAACTGCAGCTGTCCACGGTAGTCAGATATCAGCACAATAACACACTCGGCAAAATATTGTCTAATTATCGTTATCGAAAAAATCCCCCAAAATATCGAGATATCATTTTTTTTCAATAATCGCACACACCTACTCTGCATAGCAGGGCTCTAGACTAACTTTTTGCACTGGTGCATTACAATATTTTGCATCCCATAATCCTACCTAATACCTAAACTTAACAACTACAACGACTACCTTACAAGCTATTAATAAGCAGTAAATGAAGAGTTTATTGAGGCAAAAGTCATAGTTAATAGTGAATATGTGTTGTCCATACTAAAGTGTTAAAAAATAATTTAGGATACAAATGATTGGTTATTGTCCAGCAGTGTACTTAATTTGTAATTTTCTTCTGTATGTCACTATTCCCTGTATGTACATGTTTCAAACACTACTTTATTTGCAATAGACAGAGGCAGAAGTGAATTCAGAGTTGAGAGTGAATGAGGCAGAACGTTTCAATGAGTCTTCAGAGGTAAGGACAGATTATTTACAACATTGTCTATGATATTTCTTATACCTTTTAACATAGATTAATCAGACTAATTTGTACTTTTTTATACTTCAGTTTTAAGTAGCTTTATATATTGAGATATATGTTAGCTTTAATACTGTGTCAAAAGGCAACTACTTTTAAACAAACCAGCCAGAAAGCTTAAAGGAAATGTCACTAAATGATTATATCATCTCGTTGTTTAATTGATTTAGGGCAGGGGTTCTCAAAGTTTACATTCAAAGGTCCGAATCGGAATTATCATCAACGTCAAAAGGTCAGAAATAATTGTTATTACAAAACTTGTTTTTATAAACATGCTTTTATAACAATTCAACTTGATATATGCTTAATTATCATATTTATGACGTCATCAGGTGTACTTGTGTTTACAAAATGTACCATAGTTTTATACAAATAAAAAAACAAAAACATTTGGTTACTATTAAACCATGATAATCACAAATTAACCATGGCCTTGCTACACTAACCATAGTTTAACCATTGTATTTGTAGTAAAACTGGTTATATAAATTGTAATCAATATGCAAAAGAAAAAAGAAAAATTTTACTACACTTTTATTATAATAAAACCATGGTTATTTTTCATAAGAGTTACTCAACAGTACTGCATTTGTATACAACTAAATGCCCAATAAAGCAGTTCTCATTTAGGCCTACATATTTAATGTTTCTGAAATAGTACTTCAATGTAACCTGCAGTCACTTCAACTGAATTGCCAAAATCTTTAATTATATATGTTTTTAATATATATTTCATGGAGCACAAACGTGCACTATGTACATATTTCAACCATTTACAGATGAACTACACTCATGTTCATATGTCAGACAGTCAACAGTGATAGGTTTTAGGAAACGCTGTTGTGTACTCGTTCATTCAGAAGTCTGCTGCGGTTCGGTTCTTTGAATACGCTGCTAACTCTGCCGGTGGAGAAAGACTGCGTCGGAAAAGGCGAAACCGGTGACATTATTCTACTGAATGAAATCTAAGGTTTCCGGACCGGAGTCCGGACTTTGAGAAGCCCTGATTTAGGATCTACATACCTTGACATGTTTGTCAGTTGAGCTCAATACATAGTTTCTTTGCAATAGTTTGTTTTGAATTACTTTTTTTATTTAACTCCTGAAACATGGACTGTATAATAGAACAGAACAAAATAAAGAAGTATGTGAATATATCCATTAATGTGTGCCATGTACTGTACATACAACATACACAAAATAACAATTTGAAATATGTAAACAATAGTACCCTTATAAAAACATCTTTGTAACTTATACTCATAAAGGTGCACATTAGTACCTTAGAGTACCAATATGTACTTTAATGTACAACTATGAAACTTTTTGGGGTAAATAAGGTACAACGATGTCCCTTTTCATGTCCTCCAGAAATAACTCACCTACATCACACTCCCACTCACACAACATGCCATGCACTGCACTTTAACACAGTTCTACCAGACTACACGCACACACTGCACAAACACATCTGCTATCACTGGACACCATACAAAGCACATCCACGACATTGCATATGCATAATCTGTTGCACCTTTGCACAACTATCTGTTGCACAACCAATCTACTGTAAATTTATAATATGTTGCACCTTCACATAATACTATGTATAGATGTGTACATAATGAAGATGTGTACATACGGTATATAATGTGTATTGATAACTAAGTATGTCTTTATAATACACTGTGTGTACTGAGTATTTGTATGTGTATTTTGCACATTGTCTTCTGTACAGTCTGTAAATGTACTGTCCATATGTAAATTGTTGTTTTTTTGCACTGTCTGGAGCACGCTCGTAAGAATTTCACTCACCAAGGCACTTGTGCTGTGGTGATGTGACAATAAAAGTGATTTGATTTGAATTGATTTTAAGGGTACTGTCCCAGTGACAAGCTGTTGTATTTCCTTCTTTCTTTCTTTCTTATAATATATAATAATATAATCATAAAGCATATTAAGCAAAAAGGTATGATTAAAAATAAAACCTGTCAATTAGACAAGGGTTAACTAAAAAAAAAAGAAAACAGGTATAACACTAGACATTCCATCCCCCCCACTTTTGAAATGATGGCTACGCCCCTGGGGGGGGGGGGGGTCCGCCCTTCACTATCTCTGATTGGTTTAGACCACGATATGAGCCTAATATGTGTCTGTTGTTGAACCACAGGGAGACTTTCAGAGTTGCGGAGACATTTTTTTTTCTTTTCTCGAACGGCTCTTTGCCGTTCACACCATTGCGACCTCAGATTTGTTTTAGTCGCACCATTGAGAAATAATTAGAGCCCTGCATAGGCTCCAATGCAAGCTCATTAGCTTCAGTTAGCTTAGCTTCTGCTATGCTATTTGTCTACAACAGCTCAAAATGGCGCTGGGACTGGGCCTGCGCACTAGCAAATTTTCTGGAAAGTAGTGTTGTCACGATACTGGAATTTCTAACTTCGATACGATACCTAGAAAAATATCGATATTCGATACCATTTTCGATACCACAGAGAAAAAAACTGCCACAACATTAAGGGGGTAATTTTTTTATTTATTATTATTTAAAGATAAATATAACCAGTCTAGAACATGACAATGAGGTATATTTTACATGAACAAAAATGTCTTGAGGTAGTGCACTTGTTCAAAAGCCTAAATTGCAAGTAAAAAAAAGTGAAATCTTTTGTATTTCCAAGTAAAATCAAATCCAATCACAATATCAACAAAAGATACTTAAACTTCAAGCAAAAACAAAATCAGTGCAATCTTATGCATCAAGTAACAAATTGGTAAACAAAATAATTAAATTGAATCCGTTACTGCAAATATGCAGATTTTCTCTACAGAGGTGAGTGAGATTGACACCCATTACTGTATCCTAAAGTTGTTTTGCAACTTTCAGATTTTGAGCTAGGAACACCAGCATGTCAATGTGCTCCTCTGTAAGTCGTGCCCTTCTTGCACTGCAAATGAGCCCTGATGTACTAAATACACGTTCTGAAGCTGAACTTGAAGCAGAGATGCACAGATACTTCTTAGCAAACTGGGCAAGGTGAGGTAAAGTTGTCTCATGTGTCCTCCACCATGTGAGTGGGTCCTCTTCTGCACTGATTTCAGGCATCTTTTCATACACTGAGAACTCATTTTTGAGTTCCGTTTCTGCACCCTCACCTTCTTCTCTGGATGATGAACCCTCTCCATGTTTACTCTTTTTTCCCCCTGTATGCTTGTTAACAGTCTCTTCAGATCTGATTTAGTTTTTTTTGCTGGTTGCTGCTTGTCATCTGGAGATGATGTTTGCTGACTTTGGTCCCCTGCTTCTAGCAAATTGATACTGGCCATAAGATTCTGTTTAACCTCCTCTCTTAAGGTTACAAAACTGTCCTTGAACCTTGGGTCAAGAAATGTGGCTGTGTTTAATATCAGCTGCAGATGTGTGTTATCATATCTCTGTCTGAGATCTTCTCTGATGTTGTCTTTAAGTTGACGTTTTAGGTTGCTGTCACCTTCCTCAACTGTCAAAGTAGAGAAGATCTTCCAACTCAGAGGCAGGACTGCAGAGAGAGTGGTGTGTTTTTCACCACTAAGGGCATCCGTGTAAGAGCTTACGGGGCTCAATACCTCTTTTACAGTCTCAAGAACTGTAATATCTGAATCTTTGGGCATGAGGTGCCCTTTCTTCCGATCATCAGCTAGAACTGAACAGACAGCTTGCTGCTGTTCTAGAAATCTCTCCACCATTTCATAAGCTGAGTCCCAGCGTGTGGGCTCATCATGGATCATTCTGTGTTCAGGCAGTTGCAAATCTATTTGTTTTTTCTTCAGCAGTCGCAACATCTTCGGTGACCTGCTGAAGGCAGACACAGTCTTTCTCAACCTCGACAGTGATCCAGACACACAGTCTATAGCCAGGCCCTTGTTAATGGCTAGGTGCAAGTTATGCCCAAAACAGGGGACCCATGTGAAATCTTGCTGAAATGCTTTCTTGTTTGCTGAAGCATTATCAGTGGTGATACCAGCCATGTATGACATGTCCAGCTTCCATGCGTCTTGTATCATCTCTTCCAATGCTTCCCTCAAGCATTCTGCTGTGTGCTCAGAGTTGAGCCCAATACAGCCCAAACACCAGCTCTGCATGTCCCAGGTTTCAGTGACAAATTGCAGAGTTACTGCCATGAACGTGGAAGTGGCCCTGCTTGTCCACAGATCAGTAGTGCATGAAAAAAAGTTTTTCCTTCCAAGATGGTTCATGGCTATTTCTTTCGTTTCGTTATATAGGGCTGGGATTTCGGTGTGCATGAAAAAGTTCCGTGAAGGAAGGGCATACCTGTTGTTCAAATGTTCAAGAAGTTGTTTAAAGCCAGGTTTCTCAACAGTATACACAGGAACCTGATCCAAGCATATGTACACTGCTACAGCCCTGTTCAGCTTCTTAGCTTCATTTGAGTTTGCTTCATACTTTCTTTGCTGTTCAAATACAGCTGGTAGTGTAGGTTGTGAGTGTGTTGTTTTTGTTGCAGGTCGAGTCTCATCTTCTTTCTGGTGCTACAAGAGAATGCCAAACTTTAATAAACATATTTTTTTTTCTTTTTAGACCACACTTTTAAAATGAACTGAACTATCTAACTAATCTTAGAACTTAAGTTAATGGTAATAGATATTTGTTAACATGAATAAACAATGAAAAATACTTCCAAAATATTAATCTTAGTTAAAAGTTAATTTAAACTAACATTTACTAATACATGTACTAATTAAAATCCAAAGTTCTATCTGTTAATATTTTTTTTCATTGGACCAGAGCGAACATGATCCATTGTATTTTTATTACATACTGTCATCAAAGATTAAAATATACTGTAGCAAATGCATTGCTCATCGTTCATAAATGCTGGTTAGTACATAACATTATTTGATGAACAGATTTTAATGCCGGATTCACATATCACTGATCCACACACGCAAACGTGCGTGCATCACACGCGAAAACAATGCTCACTGGATCGACATGAAGACAAATTGCAGAATTTAAGTAATAATTTTTTGAATTAAGTTAATTAAGCACAAGTTAATTTACATTTGACCACAGTTAAAGTATTTAAAGATTCACAGTTAAAGATTCCTCAGTCGGATTATATTAACTTTAAGAATTACGGTGAAAAAACGAGACAACACTCATATCAGCAACAATACTAGGCCATCTTGGTTAATGTTTCAGTAATGTTAAAATAAGAACAGTTACCAACCTCTCGAAATTCTTTATATAGATCCGGGTGTCTGTCTTTCAGGTGCTGTGCTATATTAGAGGTGTTAACGCCTTTTGTTAGCACTGCTCTGTAGCAACTCTTGCATATTAGCTTGTTTGTGTCCTTCGGCTTTCCATGTTCATTTGCTTCATATCCAAAATATTTCCAGATAGCACTCCTGCTGTGTTCTTTATCAACCAAAGCCGGTTGCGGAGGCGCCACACACGCCATCTTTATATTCACTTCACTTTTGCTATTTAACCAGAGCGAATGAGACGAGACACGTGACAGGCACTGCGGTCACGTGTGGTGTTTGTCAAGGCGCCTTTGGAGAGAAGTGAAAGTGACAGCTCGGCTAGGATCGGTGTATCGATACTTCGAGAAATTAGTATTGGTACCATTCAGATATTTCAGTATCGATATTTTTGACAACACTACTGGAAAGAGTCTCTGAAGACTCTCTGGTTGAGCTGTCACTATGGTGACACATACCAGGATGTGAGTTATGCAGTTTCAGCACATAACCGGAGCTGTGAGTGTGTCTCACAGATCAAAACCAACAAGCACTATTTAGATTCTTATCTTTTATAGCACTGACAATCTCACTCGTTTAGGGCGAGATAAATTAATCTACGGATTAATCTACGGATTAATTATTATAAATTCTTGAGGCCTCAGCGGACCGTATGCTGATATTTGCCTGTTTAGACAGACAACACACATGGAAAACAGTTTAACTTGACCGATCTCATAATTATCTCGACAGACCGCGTTTGGCCACTCCTTATGTGAACGCCGCGCATCTTGTGCTTACTCGCGTAGTGAATCCAAAAGTGGATGAGAATCATTAATTAGCTAAGTTAATGTTCTCAAGCCGGGAGATCGCATTGCATGGTCTTTCATTCAAAACTCACCATGTGCCACAAACAAGAATACAGTATTACAAACAAACGCTGTTTCTCTGTATCTAATCTATTTTTCCCAGATAAAATAGAACAATAAACAAATTGACTCAAATTTTCAAATCAAACTAATGCCTGCATTCTCCACCATATGTAATACATTTATGAAGCTATTATTTCAGCTTTGGGGAATCATTTATTAAAGATTCAGTATTGCTTTGATTGAAGTGATATTAATCTTTAACTTATTATTTATACTTTATTAACGATTCGTCCAGTGACCCTTAACATCAGTATATCTTTAACAATTTAGTTTATCTTGCTTCGTGGCCAACTATAATACAAACAAAATTAGTACTTTATCCAAATTGAGCTAGGTAACGAGATCTTTGGCAAATAGTTTAAAACTTTAAAATCACACAGCCCAAGACATCATTCTTTATAAATGTCTTTACTGCATACAGATCAATTCACCAGCAACAATAGAGATTTGTTTGGTCTACTTGCTTTCAGTTGAGTTGTCAGCTGATCTGGTGTTTCTGCGTGTTTCCTGGAAACCTCCGGCTGCTTGTTGCGTGATGTTACTGGGGAAACGCTCTTGTGATTGGAGGTTGCCTGGTTCCTTTATGACGTGATGACGCTGTTAAGAAGCTTGTTTTAAAGTTCTTATGGCTTCAGATGTTAAAGTTCTTCAGTGAGACCTTTGTCGAGGTCTTTGAGTTCTTTAGGTGATGGTAAAGGCGGTGATCGAGCGCGATCAAATGACGAACCCGAAGTTCCAGCAAAGAAGAAGAAAAAGCGCAAAACTAATGAACAAAGCTTTTATGTTCATTTTAAATGGCCCGATTTGGGTCCACCCACGGGCGGCTGTCCCAATCAGATTGTTCTTGTGGGGTGGGGCTTCTTGCCCCGCACGGCCTACATTATCTGATAGTCAATTTATCACATGAAGGAAAGTACCTATAATAACTTATAAAAGTATTCCTCATTCGTACGATGCTGAGAATCAACATATAGTTCACACCAAATTGTTGCATTTATCATGACCATTCATGAGAAATCAAACTCAACATATTTCACACACGTTCATAGATTTTCCTGCTAAAACATAAAAAGGGTTCAGATTAAAGATTAGAAAAAACACATCATTATTATAGAAGACATAAAATACAACCTTAATATATATTGTCTCTTGAGTATATTGCTTTAATAGTAGCAGGAATTATAAATTGTCTTTTAGCATAAAGTCCATAACAGTTTGCTCGTTCTTTGTCTGCACAAGAACAAGAAAGAGCGCACATTCCCTTGGAATGCAACAGAGAAACGTGAGGTGTTTGGTGTCAGTCACTTTGAGTGTGCATCTGCAGAGCTTCTTAGCTCAGACGTCTGATCGTAAAACAGTCTTGCATTATTGAATTATGCGTTAAATGGTCATCCTGGACCATTTCCAGATGAGTTCTTTAGTCCTGTTTCGGTTGAATTATGGTTAAGTGATAAGAACCAACAGTAAGGTCCTGTTCTTGAATACATCCCAGATGTTCTTCTCAAATTTCTCCTGGTTTTTAGAACTCTCCTGAGATAAGGAGATTTTAGGACAGGAAATCAGCCAGATTGCAAATTCTGGGGGGCACATTCCTTAGGAATATGCTGTGTTGAGATGATTTGTTTTGTTTTCTCTCTGAACAGCATTACAACAGTATATATTTGTTTATGTTTACTTTTTATCAGCCACCGAACTAGTTTCACTTTGTTAATTGTAAAGTATTGAAACCAATTATTGTCTGCAAATTTTGATTGGAAGTGCAAACCTTTAATTCCTGTAGTTTGAGCCGAAGGTGGATCAGTTTGACGACTGTGTCCTTCTGTTTCTCTGAATGTTCTGGCAGATCCAGGATCAGTCTCTTGCAATCTGCTATGGCCTGTTTTAGCTGCTCTACATCAGATGCCACAAACGAACCCTGTGCAAACATCCACACACTTCAAATAACAGAATAAGCAACTCATGTTGAATCACTTACTTTCATGAGAGGTTTCAATGCATGAGGGGATAGTTCACCTACAAATCTCAATTTTGTCACCTAAAGCTGTTCCAAACATTTATGACTTTCTTCTGTGGAACACAATCAATATTTTGATTAATGTTTCACCTGTTTTGTTTAGACAGAAAAAGTCAGGTTTCAATTTCCAAAAAGGACAAAGAATAAAATACAAAAAATATATACATATTATCTATCTGGCTCAGATTGGCTGTTTTGACAATACCTTTTCTAATAAATAAAGTTATGACAACACAAATCTTTCATACCAGTGAAACTGGACATTATTGATTCCAATTGCTAAACCAGAGCAAAGGTTACATATGTAACCATGGTTCCCGGAAGGAAATGACCAAAAATACTCAAAATCTGCTCCACAACTTCAGGGTGGAGCCTCCATTCTCTGGGCCTCAGCCCCTGCCTTGACAGGATGTCTGCTCCCTGATTTAGATGCCACAGGATTTAGACTGCCCTCAGAGACAACAGCCTTCCCCTGGGCTCACAGGAGGATTTGGTGTGCCAGTTTGCAAAGTAGAGGCGACTGCAGACCCCCTGTCGGCTTATATACGAGACCTACAAAGTGGAGGAAAAGTGGAAAAAGTGGAAAGTGTTTCAGAGCCCGAAACACTGCCTGCTTCTCCAGGCAATTTATGTGCCAGGAGATGATGGCCTTTCCACAGACCTTGGGCTTAGCTACCACTCATGATTGCTCCATGTGAGGGATGCGTCCATTGTAAATGTTACACAACGAAACGAAGCACCCAACACAAGTCCCTGAGACAGGAATGAAGGCTTCTTTCACATGACTAAGACACAAAGGCAGCACCGTGTGACACTGATCATGTGAAATGCGCTGCCCCTCAAAGAAAATCCCTTGGTCCTGAGCCACCACTGCAGTGGTCTGATTTACAGCAGGCCAAAAGGTATCACCTTTGACACTGCGGCTTTAGACCCAACAGTTGCTGAAACTGCTTTTCTAGTGAGTGACTGGCCTAGCTTGACACTGTTCAAGGCTGCAAGGATCTAATTGATACGAGGAGACTGACGTGCCTGCATTGTCGTCAAATCCCACACCACGCCAAGATAGGTGGTCCTCTGAACCGGAGAAAGGACATACCTCTTGGCGTCCAGCTTTCTCAGATTGGGCTAAGATCAGCCAGTTGTCGATGTAATTTAGTATGTGGATGCCCTGGTTTCTAAGAGGAGCCAAGGTGGCATCCACACACTTGGTGAAAGTGTGGGGTTACAGTGCTAGACAGAATAGAAGAACCCGGTATTGGTGTGCTTCAGCCACGAAAGCAAACCTCAGGAACTTCCTGTGTTTGGGAAGGATGGAGACACGTAAGTACACGTCCTTCAAATCTATGATGATGAACCAGTCCTCAGACCTGATTTGCATTTGCGGTTCAACGTCAGCATCTTGAATCTGAACATCCTGACTGAGCAGCTGTGTTGGCGCAGATCTACGATGGGACGCATCCTTCTTGGGAACAATGAAGTTTCAGCTGTAAGATCTGGACTCCCTCTTGAGCAGAGAGACGTGCTCTATAGCCTCCTTTCTCAAGAGGGTAAACACTTCTTATTCTATCACCAGAGCCTGCTCAGGTTGTACCACAGTAAATGTGACCCCTTTGAATTGACAAATCTGCGATCCTCCCCAGCTCCCTGATGTCATTGGTGTAAGGGTGGGAGAAAAAATATTATTTTCCGATGCATCGCGATTCTCTCTTCAATGATTCTGAGCTTGTGGGGACAGATAGCTAGCAAGTGTCTGTTCAACCCTAGGCATCGCAACATAACCATATTGCTTCAGCCCCAGAATGCTGGAATAACTAGTGATGTTGTGGCTGAATATGGCCTCTCCCGTGATTTCGCAACTTCTGCATGGAGATCAGGGAAGATAGGAAGGCTCCGGTGTGGAGTAAGGGATTTAGAGCGCAGGAAGCACTCGTCCAGTTTAATTCTTGTACATTCTTCCTGCTCATTGGGTCAAATTATTTACTTTATGTACAGGTTTGGAAAATTAATTTAATTTTGCTACAGCCCTTGTCACCACCTCCAACAGCTCCTCATACTGGATGGACTGGGGTGAAGAGTCCCCAGTCTCATCTTGGTCATGGCCAGCCACATCAACCACCTCAGAAGACGACCAGTGAAGCTTTGTGCTCTCACTCTGGGGGGAAGAAATGCAGAGTAGGCTTCTGAACCCTGAGAGAGGGTGCTTGATCTAGTGGGTGAGGGTGACAAAAGGTCATGTTCATCTCAAACCCCTCTTCCAGATCCATCTGTCAATCCCCATGACCTAAGTCTCTAAGCTGCCTCGGCAGCCACAGGACCCATATAATTCTACCAACTGGCCCAAAAGTCATTCATGCTAGCCCAGGGCCATCAAGCAGTCCTAATCATTGAGTCATGCATGTATCACATTTTAAGTCTTATGAAGACACAGGATCACTTTGTATTGTAGGAGCATGAGTGAACAGGGCCCCCACCAAAGCTCCTTCTTGGTTTCACCAAAGAGCAAGACGCCAAGTGGGTGGTACATATTATCTGAAGCCCAAGCAGAATCACACCAATTCATAGGCAGTGTCCTGAGGCATGGACCAGATCTTGGATTTCGGTGCATGCCGTGATTTGAAGTTCTCATAGCATCAGCATTGTGAAGACTGATCAAAGTCTTTGCTTCAAGCAAACTCAGGCTCTATGAAGAACTTTGCTGTGCATCACTGTGTAACCCAGCAACTAGCACACAAGTCTCCAGGCAAATCTGGGCAGCTTCTGCTATCCCTTCACCACCAGAGTGGTTTTGCAAGAGGCTATCATCCACAGACTGTCAACTAATCAGCACCACATGGATTCTCTCCTGCAAGCCATGCAACTAAGGCTGGGCGATAATTTGATAATGATAATTATCGCAATATATTTTTTCTCAATAAAACAATATGAAGAGTTTAATAAATGTCTGATATTTGCGCCAAAAGTGGAATGAAACAGCTTTATTCGCTTGGATCAAAGTTCAAAGTGCTGCGAGCGTTTTTAGATGCGCTTACTTGCTGATGAGACAGTCACGAGATCACTAAACAGCACTGAGAAATCCAGTGTGAAGCACTTGAGTTCCACAATGAACACAAATGACTCTGTGATTTAAACTAGTTTAAAGACAAACAGGAGAAACTCTGTGCAACGATAGAGTCAGAAGGTTTTGAATTTACTGTAGTAACACTCACTGCACCATGGTATTGTTGCAGAAATGTGGGATTTTCACATTGGATTTTATTACAGGAGTAATGGTATATAATTACACTTTTGATTAAGCCAAACAGGAGAAACAGGAGAAAGTATGCATGTGTGCATTTATTCTGAATGTTTTAGAATAACTTTACTGTTTTTCATACAAATAGGCTACCTTAAAAATCATATATTTATAATTTTATCATGGTATTGAGGTGCAATATATGTGGTTTTAACTTTGTTTATCATGATTTAAATGTATGCTACTATGGGAGACCAATGCTTAATAAAAAAAAAGTTTTATTAGAGGTTTCTATTATTATTTTTTTACAGAGGTTACTGATTTTGATAATGAACAAAAATGTACCTCTGCATCCTAACTCAAGATACTATCAAATGTGCATTTCTAAGATACAAAAAAATTATATTATTTGTATTAATATTATCAGACAACCCAAACTGGTTTCTTGATATGAAACAATATTACTCATTAGAAAATTAGAACATGCAGGATCTTAATAAATTATTTATTTTCAATTTAGATATTTATTTTGTTAAGGAAAATTAATGGTCTGGTTTCTAAGTTTCTAAAACTTTCACGTTGGAGCAAAAAAATATAAAGATTTGACATATATAGTGATAATTTTCGATATCGCCTGATACGAAAAACAAATATTGTGATACTTTTTTTGGCCATATCGCCCAGTCCTACATACAACACAGGACAATCTGCTCACAGAGGCAACTTAACACAAGTACAATAATCTACTTCTGCTGAACAGGTGCAAAGGTAAATTGTCATGATATATTGTCCAAAATCGGCTCAGATCATATTTGGACTGTGCTACACAGAAATGACTAAACAAATGTTTGATATTTACTATGATCTTTGAGAAATACTCTTCTGAAATTACACATTGACTTACTGTGATAAGTGGCAAACATCTCACCAGAAGGTTATGGGCTGAATATGCCCTGGGATGCAATCTCAGATCACAAGACATTCTGAGTACTCATTAATGCTCATTATTATAGCAGAACAACTGCAGATTAAGTGCTTACCTCAGGTTGAGAGAAATGGTCTTCGGCCAAGCCCAGATCCATTGCTCGGTCTGAACTTTGAGTTTTGGATTCTGAGGAAAAGATCTCCGACCTCACCTCTGTGGACACATGATATTGATTCAGATCACACACTGATCTTTCCTTGAGCAAGCACTTTTGTTTCTCACTGAACAGTACATCAACACTAGCTACTAAGTCTGTGTGACACAGGGCCGGCGCCAAGGGGGGGCACTCGTGGGACGTGCCCCACCAAACGAGTTAATGTGCCCCTCACTTTCCATCCTCTCCCCCCCTCCTGGCTTAACATGATCGATTTAGAATGCGAAAGTGAAACCGATAAAACAGCACACAAGACAGCGATTGCACGCTTTATCGATCGAGCGTCAGCAACTGCATGCAATCCCAGATTGCAATCAAAGGTAAAGAGGCAACAATATAGAGAAAAGTAGTCTAGATTTGTAGTTCATTATTTAATATGCACTAATACCATAGCAAACCAAAGTACTCTTCATTTATATTTACAGTATCTCACAGAAGTGAGTACGCCTCACATTTTTGTAAATATTTTATTAGATTATATATAAATTTTGTAAAAAAATCTGCTATTTTTTCTTAGGCCATATCGCCCAGCCCTAACTCGTTGATCGTCACGAGTCAAGTAATGTCTCAGCTGATCGTCACGAGTCAAGTCACGTCTCAGCTGATCTTTCAGAGTCTCTTTACGTCTCCGCTGGTCTTCCAGAGTCTCTTCACGTCTCCGCTGGTCTTCCAGAGTTTCTTCACATCTTAGCTGGTCTTCCAGAGCCTCTTCACGTCTCCGCTGGTCTTCCAGAGTCTCTTCACATCTCAGCTCATCATCCAGAGTCACACCGTGTCACAGCTGGTCATCCAGAGTTACGTCACGTCACAGCTGATCATCCAGAGTCAAACAGTGTCACAGCTGATTATCCAGAGTTACATCACAGCTGATCATGCAGAGTCAGACCACGTCACAGCTGGTCATCCAGAGTCACACCGTGTCACAGCTGGTCATCCAGAGTTACGTCACATCACAGCGGATCATGCAGAGTCACACCACGTCACAGCTGATCATCCAGAGTCCTGTCACGTACTGTCCGTCACACCCAGATATTCAAGGTCAGTCCTTCAGTATCCTAGTCTAGTATCCAGTGTGAGGGATGCACCGCTGGTGTCTGCACGCGCAGCTGGCATCCCCAAACCCACTCACTTTAGCCCTCCTGTCCCTGAACTGATTCCCCTGTCTAAAGCGCTTCCCATGATGGGGATAACTTTTTGGTGTGTTTGGGCGGCGTACACCACCACAGCACCTCCCGAGGTGGCAGCATCCACTATTGCATTTCTAGAGGTGGCGGCTGATGCTGCAGAACCTTTTGAGGTAGTGGTGCCCGCTATTGTATTCCCTGAAGCCGAGGTGGCGGCGCATGCAGCAGAACCTTTCGAAGCAGCAGTGCTCGTTTTAGCTCCTTGCATGGTGGTGGAGCCCAACAATACACTTTCACTCCGTCATGTCATGGTTGAAGGAACCGTAGATGAGCGCTGTACCTGTCCTGGTAATGAACTCTTTTTGGTTCCTGATGTTACCACTGTAGAATCTCCAGAGGTGGCGGCATCTGCTGCAGAACCTCCAGGGGTGTCAGTGGTATCCACCTATGAACTCTCGTCCTGTCCTGTCGCAGCCAGAAGGGCTGTCCCTGAATGCTCATCCTGTCATATCATGGCTACAGAGGCCATCTGAGAATCCTCGTCCTGTTCCGTCACGGCTATGGAGGCCGTCTATGAACTCCTTGGTTGTTCTGTCACGGCCACAGAGGCCGCACTTGAACTTTTGCCCTGCTCCGAACTGGCCGAGGAGGCTATCTCTGAACTATCGCCCTGTTCTGAACTAGCCAAGGTAACGGATTGTGAACTGCCTGTCCGTCTCGTCTCTACTAATGTGTCTGAGTTCGAACTGTCTAATCTTGCTTGACACTGCCATGGAAACTTTAAATTAACTTACTGTATGCCCTGTTAACTCTGTCATTGCCAAAGATACCCCTAGTGAACTGTCTGTCTATCCAGTTTCTGTCAATAAGTTTGATTCTGAGCTCTCGGTCTGTACAGTTTCAATTTATGAGTCCGAGTGTGAATTGTCTACCTGTTTAATGTCACTTACTTAAATGCCTACCAGTCCAGTTTCAGTCAATACACCCGGTTTTGATCTGTCTGCCGGACCACTACCCTCAAGTGTGTTTAATTCTGAACTATCTGTATGTCCCGTTCCAGTCCAGGGGTCTAATATTTAACTATCTGTCCTTCCAACCACTCTCAAGGAGGCCAATACGGAGTTTGTTGCCCTGTCTGTCACAACCCATAAACCCGCCTTTGAACCCTTAAACCTGCCTGTAATGAGCCCAGAGACTATTAATGCATCCCATGTTAACTCATAGATGTCACTGCCATAGAGACTATTTATGTACTGTCATCATGTCCAGTTTCAGTCAATGAACACAATTTTTAACTGTCAGCCTGTTCTGTGTCAGCCAGTAACCCTGTCTATGAACTGTCATTCTGTCTAGTTTTAGTCATAACCTATTGATCAATAGAACCTATTGATTATTTTTTGTGCTCCCTGCCTCGATTGACAGAAAGCACTGATTTTAGATTCAATTTAATTTCTAATTTTATAGGTCCCCCCATAAATTTATCGGGACGGCCCCCACCACCCCCTTGGCCCCCTTTAAATGTTCAGTTCAATATGACCCTCAAATGAAGCTAATTAAATAGCCCTGCTCTAATCCATTAACATGGGTGTGGAAAAAATACGCACCACATTCAAAACTGTACTGTACTGAGCATCGCCTGCTCCATTTGATTTTATTTTTTTGAGATTTTTTTGAATCTCAAAATGGATAATTATGTCTGCTTAACATTTCTTTTGATAGAGGTATACTTTTTTTCAGATTTTTACCCAAAACAGGATGGATTGGCCATTACTGAGTGCTATATTGCACTGAATGCACAGTGCATTACAGCACTACACATTCAGTGCGTTACAGTGAATGCACTGTAAGTCCCTTTGGATAAAAGCGTCGGCTAAATTCATAAATGTAAATTTAAACATTAGGGCTGTACGATATGACGATATACAGTGGGGCAAAAAAGTATTTAGTCAGCCACCAATTGTGCAAGTTCTCCCACTTAAAAAGATGAGAGAGGCCTGTAATTTTCATCATAGGTGTTACGATCCTTAAAAGTCTAGGAGATTAGGAGGTTTGTAACACTTAGAAAAATAGATTATTGCTGGATGGATTCAACCAGGCAGAGAAATGACCATAACACATGGACAAAGCTTGATTGGGAATAATTTATTACTCCAATTATTGAAGTGGTTTGAATGCACTATTTACAATTGTGGAAATGAACATAATATTACGAATAATAATTGTTGGGTACCAGAATCAACGAAAAGTAACCAGCACAAAATTACCACTAACATAGGGAAAAGGAACTTAAGTGGCGCCCAATGAAATAAACAAAAGAATACTGAATTCCCATAAATCTCCCCAAATCCCCTAACCTAAATACCAAAAATGTAGAAAACAAACCGAGATCTTCAGCACATCGATGCTCTAAACTTCCTTCTCTCACCAATAATAATCAAAGTACAAGAATGGCGCACACTGCTTCCCTAATGTATCTAGACACTCATCATTCCTACGTGCAAAGTGTATATCGCGATATGCTTACCTGTTCTCTTTTCCCTATTCAAGGAGAAAATGAACCGTAACTCCAATACACAACAAGCTAAGTTTAAAACCCAGCACAACAAAGGATGAGATACAAACAAACTTCATTCCAGTAAACAAAAGTGTACACAGACACAAAGCACACCAATCAAGCACAAACAAGCCTCCTTCTGAAGTTCGCGGGAGGACCTTTAAACCAGCAGGGCGGAAGCAGATTGGACGAAGAGGATGACGTCACAACGATGATCAGCAGGCGACACATCCAATCAGGAACCTGAGAGCAAGCAGCAGAGCAATAACAAAAGAGGGAGGGACGAGAAAGAAAACACACACACCTATGCGCAAGGCATGTAACAATAGGTATACCTCAACTATGAGAGACAAAATAAGAAAAAAAAATCCAGAAAATCACATTGTAGGATTTTTAAAGAATTTATTTGCAAATTATGGTGGAAAATAAGTATTTGGTCAATAACAAAATTTAATCTCAATACTTTGTTATATACACTTTGTTGGCAATGACAGAGGTCAAACATTTTCTGTAAGTCTTCACAAGGTTTTCACACACTGTTGCTGGTATTTTGGCCCATTCCTCCATGCAGATCACCTCTAGAGCAGTGATGTCTTGGGGCTGTCGCTGGGCAACTCAGACTTTCAACTCCCTCCAAAGATTTTCTATGGGGTTGAGATCTGGAGACTGGCTAGGCCACTCCAGGACCTTGAAATGCTTCTTACGAAGCCACTCCTTCGTTGCCCGGGTGGTGTGTTTGGGATCATTGTCATGCTGAAAGACCCAGCCACGTTTCATCTTCAATGCCCTTGCTGATGGAAGGAGGTTTTCACTCACGATACAAGGCCCCTTTCCTTTACACAGATCAGTCTTCCTGGTCCCTTTGCAGAAAAACAGCCCCAAAGCATGATGTTTCCACCCCCATGCTTCACAGTAGGTATGGTGTTCTTTGGATGCAACTCAGCATTCTTTCTCATCCAAACACGACGTTGAGTTTTGAGTTGAGTTTTTACCAAAAAGTTCTATTTTGGTTTCATCTGACCATATGACATTCTCCCAATCCTCTTCTGGATCACCCAAATGCTCTCTAGCAAACTTCAGACGGGCCTGGACATGTACTGGCTTAAGCAGGGGGACACGTCTGGCACTGCAGGATTTGAGTCCCTGGCGGGCGCAGTGTGTTACTGATGGTAGCCTTTGTTACTTTGGTCCCAGCTCTCTGCAGGTCATTCAATAGGTCCCCGTGTGGTTCTGGGATTTTGCTCACAGTTCTTGTGATCATTTTGACCACGGGGTGAGATCTTGCGTGGAGCCCCAGATCGAGGGAGATTATCAGTGGTCTTGTATGTCTTCCATTTTCTAATAATTGCTCCCACAGTTGATTTCTTCACACCAAGCTGCTTACCTGTTGCAGATTCAGTCTTCCCAGCCTGGTGCAGGTCTACAATTTTGTTTCTGGTGTCCTTTGACAGCTCTTTGGTCTTGGCCATTGTGGAGTTTGGAGTGTGACTGTTTGAGGTTGTGGACAGGTGTCTTTTATACTGATAACGAGTTCAAACAGATGCCATTAATACAGGTAACGAGTGGAGGACAGAGGAGCCTCTTAAAGAAGAAGTTACAGGTCTGTGAGAGCCAGCAATCTTGCTTGTTTGTAGGTGACCAAATACTTATTTTCCACCATAATTTGCAAATAAATTCTTTAAAAATCCTACAATGTGATTTTCTGGATTTTTTTTCTTATTTTGTCTCTCATAGTTGAGGTATACCTATGATGAAAATGACAGGCCTCTCTCATCTTTTTAAGTGGGAGAACTTGCACAATTGGTGGCTGACTAAATACTTTTTTGCCCCACTGTATATCAGATGGACGAAATAAAAAGTCTAATATTTCCAATACGTTCCAATATTTGTTCTGTCTGCCATTCACGTTAATCATAACACACTGCTAGAAAATATCTCACTGCCCTGGACTAAATCACTTTTGTAACTTTAATAAGAATAAATAAAAAATAATAATGATATATTTATAATATGTATAGAATCTATACATAATACACATGTTAATTATATCTATCATAGATAGATAGGTATAATTAACACAGTGAAGACTAATTAATTTACACAATGTATGTAGAGTTTATTTATTGTAGTTTTTGTCCTATTGCTAACAATTAGTTTCTTATCCTTATTTCATCACTGACGGTTTATTTATCTTCATTGAGGGTTTTTTTTTTTCTCTCTTTAGGCTTGTATTAGATTGATATTGACACTGGTGACAAGGATTATGAAAATTATATGGTATTAAAGATTTTAATATAATAAAAACCTTTTTAAAAGAAAAAAAAAATCACGATATCGTGATATAAAATGTGTCATATCGTGATATAAGATTTTGGTCATATCGCCCACCCCTAATAAACATGTAATGTGTGTTTCATTAATACTAGAAGCCAGAGGGCGCCCTCGTGTTGAAAATTCACATATGTATTAGAGTTATGATGGTGAGGACATTTTTCCACCGGTTAATTAATGTGTGACAACACGAGTAATACCGGTCTCAACGTGGGGAGAGAGGCTGGGTTGGGGGTAGTTTTCCCTCTTTTCCTCAACTTCCTTCTGTTTTAAATAGCTTGTAAAAGCGCCGTGTGCATTTTAATTTCACTTTCAAATTTGCGGTAATTTGTCGTCAAGCAGTTGTTTGTTTTTAGTTTGTTTGAGTTTTCCCTCTTTTCCTTGGCTTTTAAAAAGCTTAAAAGTTTAAATAAATAAAAACCAGCAAACACTATAGTACCGAATAAATAAGAAACTAATGTTACAAAAAAACTTCCAATATCACCTTAGATAAATGGCAGAAGTCAAAAGGCTTTTCAAAACCCGAAATATTTTTTAAAACAGGCGCTTTTGCATGCCGTTTTGAAACTCTTCTGCCATTGTCTTGGCAAGTGGGCAAGCGACATAACCGGTGTTGCACCTTCACACCGGTAAAACCGTCAACACTGTCTATCGCAGCAACCCTAATATACATCATAGAAGTAACAGTGATGACATTCCAGGAAATCCCTAATATGGATAAAGGCATCTATCGCTGTAACTGAATAAAAAAAGATATAACGTTAAATGTTTTGAATAATGAAATATAAGGACAATAAACACTCGCCTGCAACAATTGCAATAATTTTTTCATTAACTGTTCCCATCTGGTGGAATGACCTGCCTAATCCGAGCTGCTGAATCCTTACCCATCTTCAAGAAACGGCTAAAACACATCTCTTACATCTTTATTTGACCCTCTAACTCTAGCACTCTCTATTCTAATTTTATTTTATCTGTCTTTTTATTTTAAAAAAAAACATTTGACCCTCTATCAATTGCATATTTATTCTCTAACTGCTAGCTTTTCTTGTAAAACTAACACTAAGTTTCATTGTTCTATATTTTACATACTCGTTTTCTTAAAAAAAAAATAATAATAATTCCTATGTGTACTTGCATGTTGTTGCTCTTTTGTTGGTTTTGATTGCTTCTATAATATCCTCATTTGTAAGTCGCTTTGGATAAAAGCGTATGCTGAATGACTAAATAAATAAATAAAACAATATATGGTTTATTTGCGTTCTTCAAGCCATCTCGGGTAATTTCATAATGATTAAGTAATAAGTATATTTGTACACCATTTCTAATCACATAGCCTTTGTTACAGAATATAATATATTTTCTGCCTCATTCTGTGATAAGAAGCCACATCAGATCACAAAAGGAAGTTATTTCATACACTCAACTGATGTTAAGTAAAAACAAGTTATAATGTTCTCTTTTTTGGACAAGATTAGAAAGGCTTATCATTGCATGTCATTACAAGGGAAGATGCTCAGGGTGTGTCGCTTCTTCAAATATAAGTGGGGAGGCCAGTTCTTAGAGAAATTTAACACATGGATATTATTTAAACGCAAAACTGACATCTGCCTCAAAACTTCAAACCTCAAAAAAGTAAGCAATAATTATCAGAAAAAAACAAACAAAAACGTTATTTATTCCAGGAGACGCTTTTAATAATATAGAATAAAAGCTTTCAATTATATCATGTTCTTTCATGAAATTGCTCTGATAGAATCAAAGACTGCTGA
Source organism: Gymnocypris eckloni scoliostomus (assembly GCA_027564155.1). Taxonomy (NCBI): domain Eukaryota; kingdom Metazoa; phylum Chordata; class Actinopteri; order Cypriniformes; family Cyprinidae; genus Gymnocypris; species Gymnocypris eckloni. The sequence continues at coordinate 2,732,321 of CM050423.1, forward strand.
AAAACACCAATAAAATGGGAACTATTAAAACTCTGCAAAAGGTCTAAGCATGGGATTCATCTATTTCTTTTAAAATAAATCAAATAAATCAAGTACATTTTGTCAATTTGTTATCACAGCATTTAAGATTATAAAAAAAAGGTTATATTATGCATATATGTGATCCTCTCTGTGAAATCCAGGCTAAAGTCTCAAAATCTAATAAGGAGATAACAAGCATCAAAGTTTGATTTCTACCATTAATTTCACTATAATTTCAATCTTTGACATGAGCTTACTCTGTCAATATTAAAGATATAAAGTTTACATTTTCACAGAATGTTATTAACCATATGAAGAATGACTTTTTTGTAGAAAACAGTAAAATCCCAAAAAAAACTACTTTAGCTGGATTTTCACAGAAAGGGTCACATATAAGATGCTTTTTGGACTGAACTGCATAGATGTCACATCATATTGTCACATACACCTGTTTTAGAGAATGTCAAATGTGCCAACTGAAGAGGGGGACTGAGTTTTTGTATCTTTTTGTGAATGTGCATATTTGCTGTTCAGTCCAGAAAGTGATTCAACAGTCACCACTTCTGTCATCTAGTTCCAGTTTATTGTTCTCTCTAACAGTCTCACATCCCTGTACATTAAAATATGAGTGGTGCTTAACCATGCAAAATATGCTGCCAAAATGTTAGCGTATTTTGGATGGTTGTTTGCCACGACTTTCCTATGTAGTTTGCTATAAAGTTGGTGGTTGCATACAGACACTTCACTCTTAAAAGTAGGCTATTTCTGCAGTGATGCCATTGAAGAACCATTTTAGGTTCCCAAAATAACCTTTAAGTGAATAGTTCTTAAAATATATATATATATATATATTATTTGTGTAAAAGACATCTTAAGAACCTTTTGTGGAACAAAAAGCTTACATGAATATTAAAGGTTCTTCATGGAACCATCAATGCCAATAAAGAACCTTTATTTTTAAGGGTGGTAATAATCTGTACCTTCAGGAGAGGAGTAGATATATATTTAATAAAAGTTGACACACCATGTTTTGGAGGATCCTTCCCCTCAGTGCTGCCTTCGATCTCTCTCCTGTCAAAAGGGTTGACATGACCCTGACGAAAACGAGCAAGTCTTTCATTATATTCCATTACACTGGTCACATCTGTAGAAGACAGACACATGATCAATATGTAACATAATGCAAAATTCTGTCATCATTTTATGTCACCTCTTAATCTCTTTTTAGTTTCAAGGACAGAACAAACTTTCAGCTCTTCTGGGAGTGCAATAACTTATGTTTTTCTTTTTTATAATATATAAAAAAAAATATGTGTATAAATTATATGTGAATTTTCCCTAAAAGAGAATCTACTATTATAAAAACACTTAGCAAAAACACTTTTCTTCCTGTTATCTTCTAATGAAAAAGTTCCATCGAAAGGCTCCGGCCCGGAACGTTAAGTGCAGTGTGAGTGCAGGTCAGTGGGGCAGAAGTGTGCACAGGCTCGGTACAAGCCAACTGCGCCTAGTGTGAGTAGTAGTGATAAGCTGTTCTCGCAAAAGCAGTTTATTCAGCATGATGAAATCCATTTAAAAAATACAGTCTCTGGTGTCCTCCCCAGCATCCTGGGCCTTCATTTATCAACAATGCGTAGAAAAAGTTCTATATTTTGTCCTAAGAATGAAATTTAGAATGTGCCTAAGTACAAGAAAACACGTATTTATCAAATGTGCGCACGCAGTTCTTACGCACACCAGTAAATAATCATTGTTGATAAATCCCACGTGTGTAAGCACCATGCTGGTTCACGTTCACGGACATTTGCATTTGGAAACGCCTCCAATTGAACCATATATGGTGACAACAATTCCCTTTAAAAATATGATTGAAACCTTAACCCGTACTTATAAGCTACTATGTGCTCTCGCCAAACAGATCAGTACAATGTTTGAAAACGCGCTCCCTCTGGAGCGCATTGTTTGCCAAGTCTTCCAATAACGCAAGAAAAGCATTGCACTGAGACAAACATTTGTCACAGCTGTCTTTTAAATGGTTTGACACCAATTATGCAACTTGTCTGTTTAAAATAAAAAAATACATAAATTGAGTTGTTTTTTTATAATGAAAGGAAACACAAACATATGTGGATTGCTTAATGCATACTGTGACACTCTTAAATGCTTTTTATGTGTAGTGTCACTATTCTACTTCTAGATTCTCTGCATAAGCATGCTCAGAGGTTTGCTTATATTTACACATATTTCTACGCATCAGTACAAGTTGGAAAATCCCATACTTTATGTGAATCTGTCCTTACGCACTCATTACGCACACATCTGTGCGTACACACTGTTGATAAAAGAGGGCCCTGGAGTATTTTTTATTTGCTAACCGACCTTGGAGGATTGTCTCTGGCTCTGCTAAAGTCCTTTACAGTTCATGCAGACTTTAAAACTGACTTTGGCTGTGGCTCAATTTAACCAGTCAGCAAGATTTGATATTTGTAGTCCATGAAGGTTTTTTTCGGTGTTAACACAAAAAATATTGTAGATCAACTCAATACAAATATACAAATAGCAAACATGTTGAAGTTTAACCAATAGGCAATTTCATTAAATGTCATTAATGTCAATTCATTAAATAAGCTAAAACAAACAAAAAAAATATCCGCATGAATAAGACCCAAGACTATCAGATGAACATGCTACGTTAATATCAACTGCATGCAATCTCTGGAGACAACAATTAAAGACGATACATGTTCAGTAAGCGTGACCGAGACACTTGAATTTATGGGTAAGCAAGATGAAGTTTTGAAGAACAAGGTGAGCTTGATGCAAAACAGGATGAAGTAACGCGATAAAAGAAAACTGTCTGATATGTGACAATTATGATGAGCTAGATGCTTATAAAAGTAGATATAATTAAGAGTGGCTAAAGTTCTGGAATAGCGAGGAGAAGATATCCGAAAAATTCTCATCAATGTGTTTAGTTAAGTCTCACCTACTCAGCAGACAAGTGTCTGGTGCAAGGAAAAGGAAAACCAGAAATCTCAAAGACTTGATGTAAAACGGTTTCATCCAACAATATAATATGTATGAAGTATGAAGAATGCTGAGGTACATTCACTCACATTTTACTGCATAGTTAGACTTTTATCAAACTCTCAGACATGCAAAAAATACCTACCAGTCCCATATTTGTGTGTGATTATTTTATTTCTATTGAAAGTATTTTCAAAATATAAATTTGTTGCTTAATCAATACAACTGGTGTATCAAGAACTGTTCAAAACAATCTAGAGTTGATTTTTGATTGATCTCAAAAATAATATCAATATTTTGCATATTACAGTCCTATGATTGACCACAAAACTATTCATATTTCAGTACTTTTTTGTTTTGTTCAAAATAATACCTTCAAAATCTCAAAAGCATCACTTTGGAAGTTAAATATTTCCTTCATTAACTATAAAAAGGCATAGCAGAAAATGTATTAACTAATCAAAACTTGCTGGAACACAGCAGAAACACAAAAGGCTTATAGGCGAAACTAGGGGCTTACAAAATGGGTAAATTCCTAAAGGAAGTTAATATAGAAAAGCAGAAGGATATAGGACAGCAGAAGTAGCTGCTCTTTCGCAACTAACCTTTTATTCTTTAAAAAAACCTTTATCTGACAGTAATCAAATATGAACACTCCAGACTACAAAATAAACTAGACAAACTGTATAGATAAAAAGCTAAGGGAGCCTATGTTATGGACTAGAAAAAAATGGCTAAAAGAACAAAATTCAGCCTACTGTTTTTTTTATATTGAAAAATTAACTGACTGATTCAACTGAACATATTTGAATTAATGTTAATGTTCTGTATGATCCTAAATACCCCCCCTCCACATATGCATGATGGTACTTGTGTGTAATTAGAGATAGCACATTCTTTTTTCTGCTCATTATACACAAACCCATGCTATTGTTGCTTTACTTAAAGCAGACAAAAAACACTTATGTATTTTTTTTTTCTCAAACAGACATCACATAAAATGAATGTGTAATGACAAATTATATTGATGGCATTGATGACACCATCGTCAAAGACCTCCCAGGCCAGCTTGGTAGATGGGTTGAGCATTACAGCTTGCTGTATTGGCACTCCTGTGGACACCGATTTGAACGCTGTTTCTGATGCTGTACCACAACTACCTGTCTTTAACGAGCTGGATGTGGAGATCTCAACAATGGAAATCAAACGTACGATTGCAGCTATTGATACACTATTTTCATTGTGCAGTTGCTTTGACACAATTTGTATTGTTAAAAGCGCTATTTAAATAAAGGTGACTTGACTTATATCTTTACTCATTCCTTTCATGGCTTTGGAAAACTTGCATCTGATGTTTCTCTATGTCGCTGTTTGCATAACTCCGGGTCGTCGACACCAAGCTTCGTTGCAATTTCTTTCTAGGAATTAAATAATTTCTCTGAATCTTTAAAATCTACCCGCGAGCGATTGAACAGGTGCGATATATTTGTGGCAGCTCAGCTATTTGACAAAGTGTATTTTTGCTGCTAGTGATATGGAGATGTTGTTCTCCTGTCTGAACTTTGTTGAATGAGAAACGAACCGGGGAGAAAAAAAAAAAATCTGAGTTCCAGAACACAGTCACCGATTGCGTAATCGCCACGGACCAATGGTAGCTCAAAGGTGTTTAGGAGCCAATGCGAACTTTATGGGCAAGTTCATTTTGGCTGAAACAAACTCAAAACGAACTTCATTTCGCCTAATTTTGTTCAAAATTATGTCATATCAGTTTGTATATCACTTCATATCACTTAAAACTAGGGTTGGGAATCGAAAATCGATTCCGATTCCAGAATCGGATACTTAAGGTCAGGAATCGGATACTTGTTGTCAAATTAAAATTTCGATTCCTCCTATCGATTCCTATGCGCTTTTTTTCTTTCTTCATCTGTGAGGACCGGTGTGATAGCAATCTGCCAGGACCTTGCTCGCTAATCTAAGCGCTCCAAAGTTTGGCTGCATTTGCGATCAGAAGCCAAAAAAAGCTAAGTATAATATCTGTGATAGCTAAACATGTTGCAAGAGAGGTGTCACCACCAACATGACATTAATTGAATAGATCGTTAAAGATCGCGAACATGATTCAAACACCAACGTGATTCTATTCTTAAATTAAAATGATTTGTTTCATTCCTCAACATTTGAGGTGTGCGATCACAATGTTGTGATCACTTGGTTCATCTGTGCAGCAGTGCCACCACTGATCTAAGCTTGACCACCTTGCTCAAAACTGCAGTCGTTGTCCCCTTTTTCTTGACAAGAAATGCCTTTATTAAGACGCGGAACCGGTGTATTTTTTTCCATCCACATCCAACGAGACTTTTCAGATGCACACTGCAGCTTTACCTCAGTGCGAGGCGCGCGTCAAATGAGCGCGGAAAAGGTACATCAGTCAAATGAGCTTCCGTAGAACAATGAGAAACTGTTAGGCTATATCTCAGTAAAACAAACTTTCCTGTCCTGTCAGCCGACACTGTGCTCACGGCGCACGCCCTGATCGCGTCATCATAAATAAGCGCACAAGAAACAGTATACGAGTCTGTCGTCAGTTAAGTCATGAAATTACCAAAAAAAGGCGATTAAAGCTGCAAACTGTGCATGCATGTATGAATGCATTACATTTCAGAACGTCTCTCAAATGCATACTAAAATATATATCATGCAATGGTTTGCTAAAAAGAGACACGGGATAAATGCTTGATATCATTATCTAATCACATTGGAATTGAAACTGGCAATCGAAAAGAATTGGAATCGATAAGCAAAATCGGAATCAAAATCGATAAAATTCAAACGATACCCAACCCTAGTTAAAACTGCTATTATTACCCCTAAAATCTTGGAAAAATGTGTTGCAGCTCAAGTTCACAATCACCTCTCCAATAATACATTGTTTGAGCAATTCCAGTCTGGTTTCCGTCCTCATCATAGTAAAGAGACTGCTCGTCAAAATTAATAATGATTTGTTATTGGCAGCTGATTCTGGTTTATTAACAATGCTTGTTCTTCTTAACCTGAATGTGGCCTTTGATACGATCGCGCACAAGAAACTCCTGGACAGGTTAATTTCTATAGGGATTACTGGCCCTATCTTACGGTAGGCTTGCCGCGATAGATGGTGTTGGCGGTGATGTACGTTACATCACACATATATATGTGTGTTAAGCCGCAACACTGTTACGTCACTTGCCCACCGCGGCACCGTCGTTCAGATTAGTTTTTATAGTAATAAAAATAATTGTATTCAGTTAGAGGACACTACAATTAAAACCGAACGCAGCTGCTCAATGCAGCATGAATAAAATAAATACAATTTTGTGCAGACTAAACTTTTATTTGTTGGCCTATCTCTCTGTCTTTCGGCAGAAAGGTGAACAAACAGTGAATATATCACGGGAGCGGGTGGGTGAGAAATAAAACCTTGCGGGAGCAGGACTGTCTCGCTCAGACCTCTACATCACAGATCAGATTTAATTTATCACGTAAAGAGAGATGACTGACAAAGAAGCGTGAGGTGAGACAGACAAGACGATGGCGGAAGAGTTTCAAAACGAAATGTAAAAGCGCCGTTTTAAACCTGTTGACTTCTGCCATTAATCTAAGTCAAGGGTGCCCACACTTTTTTGTGTGCGGATTTACTTTTCAAATGAGAAACTCACCAAGATCTACCAAGTGAAAAGTAAATAAATTATAAAATACATTTTAAATAATTAAAAAGGCTTGTTGGGATGTATCTTGGGCTGCAACTAACGATTATTTTGATAATCGATTAGTTGGCCGATTATTCTTTCGATTAATCAGATTAAATACAATTATTTTATTTTATTGGCAAAAAACACACTTACATATTCTGCTCAATGTCTTTCAAACTAACTGAATGCTATGAAAACATACAGTGCTTAATTTATTAGACCACCTGTCATAAAGAGAAAACAAATATTTTAGGAATCTGTCAAAAATTATCTAAAAATGTTATTGTCATTTATTGGGCAAATTACAAACAGAAACAACTAATTAGTATTTATAAAAACAAAAATGGCCTCATAACAGCTTGCATTCTTACTTGCATTGTTTATGTACTTTTTGACTGAAATTGGGTATCTGAAAAAAACACTATAAAAGTGCTCTGCCTTTCTTTTATAGATAACAGCAATAATTATATTATAGCATTAGAAATAGCCTAGTACTGTAACTTAAAAAAAGGTTAAAATATGTCAAATAACTTAGATGCCCCAATATTAAATATGTTAAATGAATGAAATGGTCACCAAACAGAATCAATTATTATTATAAAACATTACACTAATCTACACTATTTTAATGTTTCTGTGGGTCAATTTGAGAGACACCTATCACACTCGATTGATTATTTCAGTCAAACCTTATAATATGATATTATGATAATTTAGCATTGTATGATGAAAGAACTGTAGAATAACCATGTATGAATGCATATTTGTCATGTTGTCTGAACTTAGGACTGGTGGTGGTGCTTAAGATATTGTTTGTCATTTAGTGTTTATATAAAAAAGAGGAAAGAAAATACAAATAATACTAATAAAATGACAAAACTACCACGAATTATACTATTAATAATCAAATGAAATGCACTAAGGATTATTGAGCTGCTGGGTTCATGAATATTAATCAGGTCATCTGCATTCGCTCAAACTGATTCGCTGAAATCAAAACAGGGATGATAATAGGTGAGCACCGGCCAATGAGATTGCCGTTTGCGCATTAGCTCCGCCCACTACAGGAGAACCCGGCAGTTCTTAAAAGGTGAAGACTTCCAAACAAACTCCTTTATTTTGACAGGAAAGTACAACGACAGGAAAGTACAACAGATGGTATCGTTTCCATGTAGCGCGTCCATTCCACATGTTATGTAAGACCCGCGGACAAGAAAACAACCCGCGGCAAACTGCGGACTTGGCAACATAGCAGCGTGCCAACATGATGCTTCCTCTGAAGACTGCTTAGATGTGTTTGACTTGAAGCAGCAGTGCTAGACAGATCGATGTGCGTCTTCAAAGTACTGCGAGAGCTATAAGAGAGCAGACGTCTCCTAATGCTTTCTCTCGCCGTACTTGAATGTCATACGATCGTCATACATTACTCTTAAAAATGTAATTGATTATAAAGACTCAGTGTGAGAGGAATGTTCAGCAGGAACACAATCACTTTGATCACGGTCATGTCTTTCATTTCTTTATCCTGTAAAAGGCGGTTATGGAGCATCTCATATTTACATTCAGACAATTACATGCTGTTTTCCCTTTAAAGTTCCTACTCTCATAAAATATTCACACTGCATGTTGACTTTTAAACCTTAAATTAACTTTTAACAACAGATAATTCAGCACAATGGATATGTTTGCACTGAATAGCCTATTAATTGTCTCCCTCTCTGTGTTCCGTCTGTCTGACGCGCGTGTACGCGCCCGCTGTGCCGGTGCTCATTCTGCTTCTTAAACTTAACACAGACTGTCAGGACGGACCTTTATGCAAAAATGGAAATGCTCACGTGAATCTGTGACATTTATAGATAAGGATATGACCGTAAACTGAACGTTTTTGCGCTGAGGATGCACACGCATGTGTTACAGCGCCTGACAGGGCAAGTCTTTACAATAATGCAATAACTTAAAGCTCAAAATACAGAATTCTCATGTTTTGGGCAGCTTCTCCCTCGGCATCTCATTCTGTTTCCTCCACAATTTTTAGTTGCATTTTGTCCATGGATATGCGTTATTCAGTGCTGTAATTTGACACAACCGGCTGAAGTTGGACGTGCACTGTAGGCAGACCCGACTAATCGATAATTAGAACCGTTGTCGATGATTTTCATAGTCGATAATAATTGATTTTATCGATTAGTTGTTGCAGCCCTAGATGTATCTTTATATTGTATTAATGTAATAATAAAAAATTAAATAATGTTTTCTTATTATTCACTATTCACGATGCCATCAGTAAATAGTTCCTCTGTAAGAACAAGTTGTTTGGAGTGTCTGATGCCTGTATGCACATAAACACCACTGATCCTCACAAACTTCTCCAACACATACGAGCATCCGTTATAAAACACTCGCTGCATTCAACTACGTGAATATACTGAGCTGTATTCAAGCAGAAATATGATGTTAGATTGATCAGTGTGCCGAGAGCGCACATACACGGTTTGTTTGCGCATCATTTATAACGGATATAACGCACGCCTAATGCACGATCCTGTATGTCACTGAAATCAGCTTTACCTTGATTACAATAATCGTCCATCAAAACTTTAGACTTCTAGTGTGACACTGGCTTCTTTTATCCAGCCGAGAGCTGTAGTTTGCGTATCATGATCATACAAGCCACCGTTCAGTCTGTATTACACATGATGAGATACGTTTCGCTACTCCAAAATATGTAGAAGTGGTACTGTTATTTATTTATAGGTTATATATTTTTTACATTACTTAACATGCGAGTCATAATATTAGTGAATATATTATATTTGAGTTTTACCTCTCGCCCCCCATGGTTGAGAATCTAAAAGCGCGATCTTCCAGCATTGCCTTATTCACGATCGATCTATTGGGCATCCCTGATCTAAGTGATAATGTTTTCGGGTTTTTTTTACATCAATTTCTCATATATTTGGTTCCACAGTATTTGCTGATTTTTTATTTAAACAGTGTGATTTTTTTCCCATTATTTTACATCAAGGTGTCCCTGCAAACTTTCTTATTCATTTTTGCTAATAAACGTTATTCGTTTCATAACTGTTTGTTCCTCATTCTTAACTGATTTTTAGTTTTGTATATTTAAACTGTGTGCGTTATTTGTAATTTTATGTTAGTCATATAGAATGGTGTATTTTTATTTGTTTGTTAAAAGTTCTATGTTGTATATTGTTGTTGCATGAATTTAATTTCTTCAAAGTTAACGTAAAATGCGCAAGGTGCTTTTATAAGCTATTTAAGGAAAGAAAAGTAAGTGAAAGAGTGAAAACTAAAAATAACAACAACAAAAAACAGCTTGATGCCGAATTGCAGCTGATATGAAAATCAAAATAAAATGTGCACAGCTCTTACAGGGTATATAAAACCAAAGGAAAGCGAGGAAAAGAGGGAAAACTCAAACGACCCCCCACCACGGTGATACCGGTTTAACCGGTGTGACAACACGTCGATTAACCGGTGGGAAAATTTACTCACCGTCACAACCCTACTTACTTTTTTTACCAATTAATAATTGGATTGGCCATTAGCACTAAACACATGGGCCCGGTTTCTCAGACACAGACAGGGCTTAGATTAACCCTAGACTACACCTCTCATCATCAAAAATTTGATTATTCACTTTTTCTAAATCTTCATCTTTCTCTTTATCTTTCTCTCCTTCCCTTGCTAGCTTGTACTTATTTGAACAATGCCTGAGACTTGGTGTTACAAGCACTTCCTTTGTCTGTTTGCCTCTTCAAGATTAATCGCTTTATGTATTCCCCAATTGTAAGTCGCTTTAAAAGCATCTGCAAAATGACTAAATGTAAAAGTAAACCAGGATTAGATCATAGTTTATGACATTTAAGTAATTTTTAGAAACACGCTCAGAAAAAAAAACAATAATTAATTTGTTTTGTCTCAAGATGCACCCCAGTAATGTTTTTTTTTCTGAGCGTGTGTAACAAAACCAGGGGGTGATGTGTTTTTCGTTCATACTGGACGCTAGAGGGCACCCTCGCACAGAAAACCCACAGATCCAGTCACAGAAGTAGCGAACTCTTGATCGATGTTTCAGGGATATGGATAAGTAAACAGGAGATATAAACGTTTTGAATGATACAATAAACACACGAATACCACTATGTATAGTTTATCTGTGTTATTCAAGCCATCTCGGGTATTTTCATAATAAGTATATTTATAATCTATTGTCATGGAGTAGTAGAAGCTTAGCTAGTAAATGGAAGGCTAGCTGCTGTTGCCGTCAGAGCAAGTGTAATCACTGCATTCATGCGCTCCTCAGATGCTCTCATTCCCCGAGTTGTGCTTTTAAGTCTGAATGCGAAAACTGCACACTGGGGTTACTATAAAGATTTGTTGGACGTGTATTATTAGAGCTATTTGAATTGAGTTCATGTGCATTTTCTCAGTCTGGAAATTATTTTGCATGTGTGGTGCCGGTGATGATGCTTCTTACGTCCGTTTCGGAGAAACAAAGGACAAATATTTAAACCGATCGCTCAGGCATGGCACCGAAATGAGGCACCAAAATCTGCGTTCTGATTCGGTTTGGTACATACCGGTTCCATAGGTACTGGTGCTGTGTTGGTACCGGGTTTCGGTACCCAACCCTACTAATATGCTTATAATATTCAAATTCGTTAAAGGATTGTTAGGCTGCATTAATTAGGTCAACCGGAACCGGGAACACTTCTCATAAAACACGATGTACTTTATGTTAGTCATATAGAAGAATGACATCTATGCTAATATTAGTCTTTTGCTTTCTTATTCTGAGGTCACCGTAGCCACCCGATCCGGTCCTTATCCAGCCCAGATGATCACTGCAGTCCGTTCTGAGGTTGCACTGGTGCATCCAGCCATTCGAGAAAAAAAAAAGTCTCTGTGACCCAGAAAGTCTCTCTGCTGTTCAACAACAGACAGTTAGGCTCATATCGTGGTCTAAACCAATCAGAGATAGTGAAGGGCGGACCCCCCCTCTGATTGGCCGTGGGAAATTTTCCTAATTGACGCAGATTTTGCGCTTAAACGTGTCGTCCTGTGACGTCAAAGAAATGTTGTTTCTCAGTTCCAAAAACGGAATAAACAGCTTTGCGTTCTCTTCATGCCCGATTTACATGAGCTAACGTTACATCGGACAAACGAACCAAAAGCGGAACAAATCCGCGCTACTCGTTTGGGCTACACGGCGCAGACCATTTATCTGCTCGGACCGGGGCCGCAGGCTGCTCTCGATCACGCAACACCGTTATACACAGCGCTGGGAGATACAGTGAAGAAAGCAGTCGAATTCACCGCGGAATCAATAACATCTGTCAAATCTTGTGAGAAACATTCAAATTAGGTTAAAGCTACAGACAACAGAACAAATGCCACTGATGTGGAAACCAGGAGAAACATTGTTCAATAAACACATCACCACCATTCACCCTGGATTTAACATAGTAAAACTACAGGAACAACTTGTGGCAGAAATGGTCTAATGTCTTAAAGTGTTTTTAAATGCTTCACACAACTTTCCCCAGCACTTCAAAGCTTTACGTATTACCGAATTTTAAGTTATTTTTAATGTGATGACATTATTTGTTCATCCTTCATAGGTTGCCCCATTTATAAAACTAAAAGTTTCATAATGTAGGAAAGCAAACACTTATTAAAAAAAAAATATATATATATTAAATTACCACTATTAGATGGCAGCAGAGAAGTACTTTTAGGCTTATCAGCCATTTCCACTCCCTAATATATATATATATATATATATATATATATATATATATATATATATATATATTTTGAATTTATTAAATTATATTTAGACATTATGAATGACATTGATAAAAGTTAATTTTTAACTGCATCTCAACTACCCAGACAGCACAAGTATATCTGTAAGATGACTGCTAAAGATCTGGGAAACATCTTTCTTGTAATCTGATAAACGTCTGACTGCAAACATATTAGAAACGATATGCAGATGAGCAAACACTCTTAAAAATACCTCTTGAATATGTAAATGCAGACATCAAAGACATCTCCGAGATGTGCATGTGCTATTAGGGTGAGTGCTTTACTGTCAGGTGCTGGTGCCACCTTCTTTAGAACTTAAAGGCACTGGTGCTGGTGTCCTTAAATGCTAGTCTGGAGCCCTACAATGGTTCTCGAAGTCAGAAAAGTCATAACAATATTAGAAGAATGTTGCCTGTGGCATATTTTCACTGCAAAACAATAAGAAACGCAAATTTTGAGAAAAGCCGCAGCAATATCAGTAATTTTAGGCTGCACAAATTTGAAAAAAGTCCCGCGAAATCCTCGAGAGACTGGTCTGAGAGTTGCAGCATGTTCAGTTAAAACAGATATTATTGCTTCTCTAAGTTTGCATGCAAATATAGCCGAAATCACAGCACAGGAATTGTCTTTGTCTTGTCTTATCTTGTGTATTATTTTATTTCATCAGACAACGTCTCAAAGTTATAAATTAGGATTTTTGTGCAGACTAGCTTCTTGGAAAGGAGAGCTGGTTATGAATTCTTAAAGGGATGTGTTTCAGTCACTATTTCATATTTATCCCGTTGACTGACAAAAGAAACCGTAAAATATATAAAAGTAAAACAGTCTTATTGAATTTGGCTGCATTAAAATACAGTATGAGCACAGAGAGGCCATTAGACAGAACAGGATTGTTTTTCTGTAAAAACTTTTTTTTTTTTTCATAATGTTTAGTGAAATTATTTGGTAGTCTGAGGTGGGATGGGGGTGCCGGATTTTTTTATAGGTTTAAAGGGGATTGAGAACCACTGCACTAGAGCATCCCTTCATTCAGACACAGTGGAAGATCTGATAAGAATCGGTGTAGAGGGGCCGAGTCTGGAAGATGTTGATGCTAGAGAGTGTGGCCAGCGGGTTTAGCCAAGGCCAAAGATCAAGAAAGACAAACTACAGGAGTTGGCCATACAAAGGGCATGTGACTACAATGGAGGATAGTCCATAAGACATCGAGCCATGAGATGTTCAGTTTGAAGCCCTTAAAACACTTAACCCTTATGTGCTGTTGGGGACGTTTTCGTCCACTAAGGGGTGCTGTTGAGTGTTAATTTGGCCACAACTTTTTTTGTGTTTCAGCAAATGGAATGATTTTTGGTGACAAATCTTATTTTAACACATATTTTAGGAAAATGCTTTGAATTTTTTTCAAAACTCAACAATGCACCGTGGACAAATTCACTACCCTTACGTTATGTTCGGGATGAAAACAGCCACTAAATTAGACTGCTATAAAAATGTATCGGATAAATATTTCTTTCCATTTTTTTTTTGCATAAATCTATTAATCAACCTCAGTCATGTTCAAAACTACAATTTTTTTTTTTTTAATCCAGGATTTTTACTCCTTAATTGCCAAGTTCATAAATGATGTCACTGATTTTGAAAAAAAAAAACACAAAATTACTTATTTTCAATATAAAAAGTGATTGTGGACTGGAATTTTTTTTACTTTTATCACAGTCTTGGGCATGTCAAAGATTAGGAAAAACATTGGCTTTGATGCATTTTTAGTTTTTGAGCAGGATCAGATTTACATTTTTTCTCCCTCATTTACTGTTCGTGGCTGTTTTTGCCCCATTGACTTCCATTATAACTACATTTTTTGATTGCAAAGCCATGACACCATATAATCATGCATTTTTGATTGTTGGTGGTTTTCCCTGTTGGGAAGAGATAAAACTTGTCATTTTTACTGTTGATCATGAAGTAGCACAATTAACCCTTTAGATAGACCTGTGCAAAAAAAGCTTAGTTTTTAGCTTTATATGGAGTCATATGGAGTATAACAGCATAGTATAGTGTGTTTGTGTGTGTGTGTGAGAGAGAGCGTGTGAGAGACCTTTGTGCACTTACCTTGATCGTCTGAGAAAATCTAAATATGCACCTCAGCTCTCAGAACTACATGGAGTAAACAAAAACAAAGTAAGTGTATTTATGCACCTGCTGCCTTTTGATGGTGAGAAGTGCAGACTAAATAAAAACAAGATAAGTGGATTTAAACCCTTGCATACCATCCTGCTGGTCATTTGATGGTGAGAAGAGCAGCAAGCAACATGAGAAAGGACTTGACTTGTACCAAAGTTTTAGAAATTATTATGCAGCCTGACCCTCCAGCGAGCTGCAGTATGTATTGTCACAAACCACAGATTACAACCGCTGCAAGGGAAGTGTCGAAAATCTACACAAGGTATGTGCCATTACTGCACTGGTGAGAGAGATTCAGTCTCCTGCAGCTGTCCCTCTAGACACAAATCCACAGACACCAGCAGGCACCAGCAGCTCAGGAGTGAAAAGGGGAACATGCAAGTGGTGCAGAGGACAAAAAAATAACACTCAGCTCTTGCATCTGTTGTGGTGGACACACTTGCAAAGAGCACCAAGTGATATGCTGCAAGTCCTGCTGGAAAGACTGAACACACACACACACACACACACACAATTCTCACACTAAATACTTAGAATAATTGTTTAGTTCTCCATCCATCCTCAACTCTTGCACCATTGTTCAGTTTATTTGAAGTTGTTGTTGCATTTTGGTTCATAATAAATTATGTTCATAAATCTAATGCAGAGTAGATTGTTTACAGAAAAAATTGAAAAGTGTATCACTGAAGGATTTTAAGGTTTTAAACTGGCTTTATACATGGCTCTTTACATCAAGAAAAGACAAGCATTTCACACATAGGCCATCTATACTTCTCACCATCAAAAGGCAGCAGGTGCATAAATACACTTACTTTGTTTTGTTTACTCCATGTAGTTCTGAGAGCTGAGGTGCATATTTAGATTTTCTCAGACGCATCAAGGTAAGTGCACAAAGGTCACTCTCTCTCTCTCACACACAAACACACACACACTCACACACACACATACTATAATATGCTGTTATACTCCATATAACTCCATATACAAGCCAGAAACTAAGCTTTTGTTTGCACAGGCCTATCTAAAGGGTTAATGGTGCTACCTGGTGATCAACTGTAAAATTACAAATTTGACCTCTTCCCAACAGGGAAAACCACCAACAATCAAAAATGCATGATTATATGGTGTCATGGCTTTGCAATCAAAAATGTCGTTATAATGGAAGTCAATGGGGCAAAACAGCCACGAACAGTAAATGAGGGAGAAAATGTAAATCTGATGCTGCTCAAAACTAACAATGCATCAAAGCCAATGTTTTTCCTAATCTTGGACATGCCCAAGACTGTGATAAAAATAAAAAATTCCAGTCCACAATCACGTTTTATATTGAAAATAAGTAATTTTGTGTGTTTTTTTTCCAAAATCAGTGACATCACTTATGAACTTGGCAATTAAAGAGTAAAAATCCTGGATTTTTTAATTTTTTTTAGTTTTGATCAGGACTGAGGTTGATTAACAGATTTATGCAAAAAAAATGGTAAAAAAATATTTATCAGATAAATTTTTACAGCAGTTAATTTAGTGGCTGTTTTCATCCCGAACATAACGAAAGGGTAGTGAATTTGAACAATGCACAAGGGTTAATTTAGATTTTCTTTTTATTTAATTTATCTTGAGATGTTGTTAAGTTTAAATCTCAGCTCAGTGAAGCACTTTAAGCACCAACACTTTTTCAGTAAGTTACCTTTCTTGTAGAATTGTGCTTCAAATAAAGAACTTTATGTTGACCAGATTGTTAGTTAATCATTTACTAGTCAATATTGCCTATACGAAAATTTGGGTGCACCTAACTTTTGTGCTGGTGCACCTAAGAAAAAAAGTTAGGCGCACCAGTGCAACCAGTGCAAAAAGTTAGTCTAGAGCCCTGGTTGTGATGCTTAATTGTTTTTTAGAGATGCACCGATTGCAATTTTCTTGGCCGATTCCGTTTTTTGGAAGTGTGGCCTGCCGATACCGATTTTTACCAATTAGAATTTTCTTTCTAAGAACTATAATTGACAGCATATACAAACAAAAATATACGCAAATTTCAACAAAAACATTTTTACATAAAATAAATTATTAAACATTACAATTCCCCCAAACTGGACTGAGTTACAGATTTTCTCTCCCTTAAAAAAACTCTAAAATAAAGTGCTCTGTGACTGGAAAGAGGAATATATAGTTAACTTAAAATGAGTTGCTGTATGTAACAAAACATGTCATTTCCCACTGTTTACAAATGTTAATTTCTTTCCCCTAACCTTATTAAATGTGTCATCTTTCACGTCAAATTCTTACTTTGTTTCAATCAATTAAGTTAGAATAATAAAAAACTGTAGAGTTTTACCATTCAAATGAAATTAGTATTAACAAAATCTATCTTTCCGCTGCTGAGGAAACAGCTGCATCTGAAGTGGTATTAGATGCATTTACACTGCAACATTTCAAATGCATAAATAATTTTATAAGATTAATGTTTTACATATGTTTTTTAAACACAAATAAATGTTGAAAAAATGCAATGATACTTTTAAATATGACTAAACCACCAGTAGGTGGCGGCAAATGTCTGTTTTAATGAGCGAGACATTTATTCATTCATTCAACCAACCAGCTGATTCATTCAGAAACAAGTCAATTGGCTATCATTATGAATGGGCCACTGAATCAATTGACCCTTCGCTAAGCCACGCCTGAAAATCGCTACAGACCAATCGTGGCTTAGCAACCGTAACTAGGCGCGGCAGGTCTGGCAAGCTTTCGAGCGAGGGAAACATGCCAAAGCGTTGTGCGTATGGATTGTGCAAATCTGCATCTGCCAAATCCCATAACTATTAACCATAAACATAATTTTCAACTTGTCTGCTTTCTGCATACCGGTGTTCTGACAATTCAGGTGCTACCTGCTCAGATTGTGCTACCTCCCATTAAAAAAAATAGGTAGCACAAATCGATAGCGAAAAATGCTAACGTTACCTATCAGATTGTGCTACCAGCATCTTATTCATGCGGTTTGAGGATTTTTTTAATGTCCATACCTACCCCTACCCTAAACCTACCCGTCCACAGTTACCCTTATCCTAAAATTACCCTTAAACCAATGCAAATATATTACTAGTAGCACAATCTGAAAGGTAGCACGTTTCGGTAGCATACGGTTTTCATTGGCTTTAGTGACAACTACCGATGATATTGGTACTGCCCTTATTTTGTTACCCCTTGGCTTCTGCCACTGCTGTGGCAGACTCGTGCAGGAGGACTTTGTTTGTGTTGTTGATGATGTATGGCTCAGCACAGCATCTCTGGCTCTTGCCAGGTCCAAGGCGTAGATTAGGCCCACGACGTGTGAGCAGTAACGTTAGCCTGGCGCGCTAAAAATATGAGCGGGAGAATGTTATCATTGCAAAGTGGTCAGGCTAATGTCTTGTGTTTATTCCACAAGACCTATGGATAAGCTGTTTGATTTATAATTATTAGATTATTTTCAAATTTCACTTACCCTGCTGTGCATGCACATAGCTGTTCCTCAATTTGTGTTTCCCATTTGAATAGTCAGCGTGTGAGGTGGCTGCTGCTTGTGCTGGGACCTAACGTTATAGGCTTTAGCTTAAATTTTGATTAAATTATTCTCTAATCCGTTGCATATTATGTCGTGGATATATCCCTCGAATGCATACTGCAGTCCCTTTTGTTTTGCTTTCTCAGATATTTCACCTGTTTGCCAAAAATTACTAATTATTTCCTTGGGAATGTCTGACACCGGTGCATACATACTGTAATAGACGTGCCAGGCGCGAAAGCTTGACAGGCGTAGCAACAGTAACTAAGGAGAACGGGGCTTAGCGAAGGGTCAATTGAATCACTCGATTCATTCGAACACGTGGATTCATTCAGTAACCAAACACCGCTGTGTGTTGCTCAGAGACACACAACACTTCTGCTGTGGCTTTGATCGCAACTAGTCAGTACTTCGTCTAAAATCTAATACTATTGTATAAAATCAGTGTCACATTGCAGTCGTGCTGATATTGTTATTCGGGGAAACATCATGGCCGTCTAATGTTGCTTACCTAAATCATATTTTGTAAATATCTTTTATTTATTTTTCTACCGCAGTATGCACCTATACATTTCTGAGAGTTACTTTGTATGTGCTGTCTCTCTCACACACTCACTCACTCAGGCTGTTCAAGCCTTATCTGGCATGACATAAATACATTATCAGTCACCGTTTATACTGAATGCCATTAAAATTAGAATCATTCTCACGTGAGACGACATGTATGCACGCGACTGTAATATCTACTGTGAGTGTGCGCGTGGCTGTGACATCTCTGCCTGCACAAATGGCAAACTAACACTTTAACACCACCCCCCTTTTTTTAGCTTGGCAGAGTCCCTTCTGCACTACTAAAAGTGAGAAGTTAACTTTTCTTATTTTTCTTGTTAGTCCATATAACGACTTGGGGCCCGAACAAGTCGCCCCCTTTTCGTCTTCGTCCCCTCTTTTCCATAGAGATCTGGATCGCTGTTAAGAGTCCATTGTGAGAAGGGTCTGAGGCTCTTTGGACAAAGAGTTGTCGGAGAGTGAAGGATTTGATACTTCTGCCGCAGTGACTACAGGTTCCTGGGCAGTTTTTGCAGACTTCTCTCTGGCTCGCTAGTCATAGACCTTCTTCTGGTGCAGTAGAGTGTAAGTTCTGGCGTGCTACTTGATGAGCATGCTACAGGTTAGTTTGCAGTTCATGAACAAACTCAGGTGTGTCTTTAGCTTCCCTGGTAACTTCAGCAGTCCTTAGCCAGATGTCATGTGGCTGGAAAACTTCTCGCCCCAGCATAAGCTGATTTGGCGTGAACCTTGTCGCAGAATGCACAGTACTCCTGTATGCCGCAGTGATTAGGGGAAGATGTTCATCCCAATTCCGTTGACTTTGATCCACGTAACACTGTATCATCTGCAATAATGTTCTGTTGAATCTTTCCACTTGCCCGTTTGAAGCTGGATGGTATGGTGTGGTCCGAGTCTTGGTGACTTGTAGCAGGTGACAAACTTAGGTGAACACCTAAGCGGGAAATAAAGTCAAACACCAACCTCTTTGCAGTTGTCTCAGCTCCTTGTTGGGGGATAGGGAATGCCTCTACCCAGCGGGAAAACTGGTCGATTATAACGAGGATGTACCGGTTGCCTGACTTAGATTCTGGAAATGGTCCTAGGAAATCAATGTGGAGTCTGTCCATAGCCGCTCCGGCCTGGTAGTTCTGGAGCTTGGTCCTTCCCATTGGACTGGTGATTTTACAGGAACTACACTGTGGGCACTTCTTGACGAAAAGGCGCACATCATTTCCCATATTGTACCAGTGGTAACGACTGCGGAGGCGCATGAGTGTCTTTTCCTCCCCTGCATGACCTGCTTGTGCTGGATTATGACAGGCTTGGAGAACCTCATTCTTCAGAGAAGCAGGAACAAGTAAACGCCGAGGTGATATACCTCCAGTGACATCATCCCAGCGGTAATAGAGAATCCCATCTCTCATCTCCACTTGAGACCAACACAGCCAGTACTTGCGAACTGCTGGGCCCAGCATCATGACTTCTTCCTTAGCAGGCAAAGAACCATCAGACATTCATTTATGGAGAATTGAAAGGTCTGGATCAGCTAACTGTTCTTCCTTGAGACTTTTGAGGCCCAGTGGTTGCAACCAGTTTGTGGAAGGACCTGGGTTGTCAGCACCCACTTCATTAACAGGACTGGATGTGTTATTGCAACTGCTCCCATTGATGGTGCAGCTTTAGACAGAAGGGACAGCCCTTGCACGGCAAACTATCCAGCTCTCTTCCTGCTTGATAACAGTCACAATGTGCCTCATCCAGTGCCCTTCGCGACAGTGCGTCAGCATTGGTGTGATGTGTGCCTGCCCTATGCTCGATGACAAAGTTGTACTGGCTGAGTTCTTCAAGCCACCTAGCAAGTTGGCCTTCTGGTCTCTTAAACCTGTATAAACATGTCAGACTGCTGTGATCCGTCCTCAGTATGAAGTTAGACCCCAACAAATAGTGGCGGAACTGTCTGGTAAACCTAACAACAGCTAGGAGTTCTTTCCGTGTCACACAGTACCTCTGGTGTGCTGGTGTGAGGAGACAGCTGGCGAATGAGATAACCTTCTCTTCTCCCCACTGTAACTGTGAAAGCACAGCTCCAATGCTCTGGTTGGATGCATCAGTGTCCAGTACAAACTGTCCAGGTGTAACTGGGAACACCAAGATGGGTGCAGTTGTGAGACTCCTTTTAAGATGTTTGAAAGCCTTTTTCTGCTCCTCTTCCCAGGAGAAATGAGTCCCCTTTTTGAGTAGCATTGTCAAGGGTGCAGTTATTTCAGCAAACTTGGCAACAAACTTCCTGTAATAATTGCAAAGTCCCAGGAAAGACTGGAGTTCCTGGACGCTGGTTGGGGTCTTCCAGTCCCTTACGTCATTGATGAGGGCTGGATTGGTCTTAATTCCTTCACCACTCACAATGTGACCCAGAAACAGAACTTCATCCTTTAACAGCTGGCATTTTGAAGGCTTCAGCTTGAGTCCATATCCCTGCAACCTTTGAAAAACCTCTGAAAGGCGTTCAATACACTGTTCCACATCTTCACCAAAGATGATTATATCATCGAGGTATATTAGCAAAGTGTCCCACTGCAACCTTCGTAGAACCAACTCCATGGCCCTCTGGAATGTGCTGGGTGCGTTACACAACCCAAATGGCATTCTGGTGTACTCATATAATCCATAATTTGTCACAAAAGCAGTCTTGGATCTGTCCTTTTTATTCATTTCAATCTGCCAGTATCCTGACTGAACATCCAGGCATTCCTCTATTTTTGGTAGGGGATATGCGTCCTTAATGGTAAGATCATTAAGCTGTCGATAATCTACGCACCAGCGGACCCTGCCATCTTTCTTCCTTACGAGGACGATAGGGGATGCCCATTCAGAGCTTGAGGGGACCACGATACCTGCTTCAAGCATTTTTTTTAGATGTGTTTCCTCATTCCAGAACCCTAAAGGGGTACGTCGTACTGGCTGTCGAACAGGCTTAGCCATTCCTGTATCAATGCTGTAGAGAACTTTCAAAGAACTTTCCCAGATCATCATCAGTTGCTGCAAAAACTTCTTGGTGTTCACTCATGAGAGCTATTAACATCTCTTGCTGATGTTCCGTGAGCGTTTCACTTGCAGAAGTAAACAATTGTCTGAGGTGCTCTGGAAGGTCAAGGGCATTTGGTGACGACACCCTTCTTACTTGGTGCTCATCCGGAAGCTCACAGTTAGTGTCTTGTAGCGTTGAGTCCCCATAAAACTGTGCCTTGACTGGAACTGTATAGGCTGTCTCTCCTTCCTCTTGAGCATGAGGATATGCTTCGATGAGCACCCCCAAACAGACTCCCCTTGATAAGGGTATACTAGAAGCTGTGATGTTGCATAGCCTGACCGGAATCCTCTGTTCCATGTGAATCATGATACTGCCTGAAGACACTCCATCAGCCAGGCTAACAGGCTCTAGAACAGCAGGGAGTTCTGGTTTTGGGTCGTCTACCACACCCCAAACTAAACATTCACACTCTGGCGGTACAGTGAAATCACTCTCTAACATCACCCTCGAAATGGCGTATTCTGGCCCTTTGCCTTCAGATATATAGGCTGGGATGAGTTCTGAGCCCATGAAAACTTTGCCAGAGTCTAGCCAAGGAGCAGGGCATCGCGAATTGGTGCAATGCAAACTGTCCATTCCAACTTTTTTGTGCCAATTTTGAATTCCACTTTCACTCCACCTGTTGCTGACATCTCTCTTCCAGTCTCTGCATTTCGGAGACACCTTTTTCAGTCTTGCAGGTGATTTAGCAGGTAATTTACTGTATGTTTCTTCAGACATGATTGTGGCCTCAGCACCCTTGTCTATAAATGCATTAACAGGTATGCCATCAACAGTCAGCAAGATCATTAAACTGGGCCCTCGACTCTCAGCTCTGCTTACATGTACAATGGATGGACGTTTGCTCTTCTTGCTCGGAGCGATTTTGACTTGGGGGCTCCATTCTAGTCACTCTATTTGCAGGGGGACTTGTAGATGGACTGGGGGACCGTGAGCAGTTTCTTTTGTAATGTCCCTCCTCCCCACACTGAAAACATGGCCCACTAGCAGCTCTGGTGGGGCTGTTTTTCTGCTGTCTATATCTGTTTGACTTGAAAGAAGTCTGAGCTGCGTGTCCCCTTTCTGACTGGACTGCCATACTGGAATTTGTCTGGTGGGTGGGTCTTAACGTAGAAGGGAGAACAACAGAAGATGGAGGAGGTAGACGGTCTATGGCTAGTTGGAGCTTATCAACTTTTTCCATGAGTGCTTGCAGCTGGTGTTGTGTAACATAGCCCTGTGACTGCACTCTACGTGACTGCAAGGCCTGTGGCTCCTCATCAGAATCCATGTCTAGATCAGCCCAGGATACTCGACGTGTTCTCCCCCTCTGATCGAAGTCTTGCCCGAGTGTCGCTTTGAAGTTATGTTCGTATGATGAAACTAGCCTCGGTGCCTCATCCAGCGATACAGGGTCACGGTTCATAACTTCGTATGCCACTTTCTGGTTGCGCAGCCCTTTGAGACAAATATCAGCAGCAAGTTGCTCCCTGAGCTCGATGTCCACTCCAGGATAAGCCAAAACGACTAGCCTGTGAACCTCCTCAGCGAACTCTGAAACAGTTTCTTTAGACTGGCGCAGTTCCCCAAGTCTCCTCCGTGCCGTGGTGGGGGGCTCTTTTTGGCCAAATCGGAAAGCCAGCTGTTCTTTCAGCAGAAAGTAATCTTCACGTATGTGTTCAGGTAATGAGCACAAATATCTAACAGCAGCGCCCCTTAGACATTCATGCAGTTTATCCACTCTCTCTACTGCACTCCATCTGTAAATAACATCTCTGCGCTCAAAAGGAATGATAAAAGAGTCCCAGTCATCCTTACCATCGTAAGTGTCAAGTTTAGCTCTAGGTCCATCTGGAGCTCTACCGTAAGGGGCTGTGAGATGATGGGTGGGCGTTGAAACAGTGGAAGGTGCATGCATGTGTGGGCCCAAGTTGAATGAGCCATTATAACGGCTGGGTCCCTGTGCACGGTTTCTAGGTCTCACATCGGGGTCAGGTGTCGAGGAATTTTGACTAGCTGGGGTCCGTACATGTCTATCAATGGCAGCGAGTTCAGCAGCAAAAAGGTGTTCAGCATCTGAAGGCCCTGTTGCATCTCTGTTTGCCACAAGGTTTCTATCTGGGGCAGATGAAAGTGTGGTAGTGTTGTCACGTGCGTGTGGACCACGTGTCACCTTGTTAGCATGAGGCTGCTGCGTGAGAGTTAACAAGCAAGTCTCTGTTGCTTCCAGTCCTTGGAGCAGAGGTGACATTGCATTTTGGAGTTGTGTATTTTGTTGTGAAAGCATAGCCTGTAGCCAGTGTGGGGGGTCTGGGGCAGCTGATGCTCCAAGTGAGATGTCCGGATCAGTTGAATCCATCTTGTATAACAATTTAGAATGGCACTGCTCCAACTCTTAATTTTCGTTGAGTTAATGTTTTATTTATAATATTTATTAATTTATTTGGAAGTATATTCTGCTCTGTGAGTTGTAATGTAACTTTTCAAGGCTGTTTCATAGTGCCTGTGAAATTTGGCAGGTAGCCAAAACCAGCGCTTGATTTGGCAGACTTCCAGCGCCACGCCTCTCTGCTGGGAGGAGGAGAATTCCGTGCTGCTTTTATCTCTGTGAAAAAATGTTTAATGCGACGAAGAAACGTGCCAAACAGTCTTTAATCCAACTGCACCATGGCGTTTTATAGCTTATAATGTCCATAGAATCACAACGGATATCCCAGCAGTTAATAACACTCACAATTCATTGATGATTTTCGATCGCGCTCAACTTCTGACACCACTTGTTGTGCTTCCGTCTGTAATGTTGTTTATCAGTATCCGTGGAGGCGTGAAGAGAAACACACAACAAAGATAATCCGTTGCAGGAACTTTACTTAGCAAAGAATTACTTTACAACAGCGGGGCTTATGCTCTTGCCCAGTGCTGATGGGTTTGACTATAACATCCACACCGGAGCCTGCGAGCATACTGACGGTAAACAAACAACCAGTGAACTAGACCCCGCGTAATGATGTAACAGCATCTAATTGAACAATACAGAACACATTATTAGTATATATGTATAACTATGACTCAACTTATATTTAATTAACTAACACTATAACAATAGGATCGGCAAGACGTGAGACTTCAAACACTGGCCGGTCAATCGGTGCATCTCTATTGTTTTTGGAACATGTGATACATTTTTATTTTGATTCTTTGATGAATACAAAGTTAAAAAAGAACAGTATTTATTCCAAATAAAAAGCCTCTCACAATATAAGTCTTTACTATCACCTTTTATCCATTTAACACAACATTCCTGAATAAACGTATTACTTTCTTAAAAAATAAAAAACTACTGACCCCAAACTTTTGAATAGTAGCGCCTATTGACACACAAAAGTTATATTTTGAATA
This sequence comes from Gymnocypris eckloni scoliostomus, assembly GCA_027564155.1. Classification (NCBI taxonomy): domain Eukaryota; kingdom Metazoa; phylum Chordata; class Actinopteri; order Cypriniformes; family Cyprinidae; genus Gymnocypris; species Gymnocypris eckloni. The sequence goes on from CM050423.1 coordinate 2,757,678, forward strand.
AACACTGTTCTTTTTAACTTATATAAATTATATTTTAAAATATATTAAAATAGAAAACTTTTATTTTAAATTGCAATAACATTTCAAATAGATACAGCATTGATGAGCATAATAAACTTCTTAAAAAACGTTACTAATCCCAAACTTTTGAACTGCAGTGTATTATACTCTAAAAAATGTTATCTCAGGTAACCTAAAATGTACATAATTTAGTTAAAATCAAGGATCAAATCAAATAAAAATAGTACATTAAAGTTAAAAGTTACACACTTTTTGTGTGTGCACGGTACAGGTCTGGTATAAAGAATGTTTTTGCTCAGGTAACCATGACCAAATGTCAGCCCGATAAAGGAAAGTTTTGCTCAGCAAAAAATAAAATTAGAGGGAACAATGGATTTGGCAGGGCTCTAGAGTGCGACCAATTTGGTCGCACGTGCGACCTAATTTCTCAAGAGTGCGACTAAAAAAAATCAGAAGGCGCACCAGTGCGCCTAGCCGTTCAAAAAAAAAAAAAAAAAAGTCTCCGCGACTCTGAAAGTCTCCATGTGGTTCTACAACAGACACACAATAGGCTCATGTCGTGGTCTAAACCAATCAGTGACAGTGAAGGCCGGACCCCTCCCTCTGATTGGCCGTGGTCCAGATGTTCCTGTACGTGTGTGTGCATCTGAAAATGCGTGTGCTGCTGCAGTCAGACAGAGAGAGAGGTGAGTAGTCTAGGCCAGTCAGATAAACATAGTTGATGTAACCGCGGATGACGAGAGAAGATGAAAAGAACGATTGACAACTTTTTCGTTAAGAATGTTAAGCTAAGGCCTGATCTGTCCGAAAATCATAACCAATGCTCTGACACGGAGCCATCAACTTCCCAGGTTATGTCAAGCCCTGGTCCGGAGACGGCATTAGATAATGAGCCACATACGATCGAGCCCAACCAGAGCCCACTGAAATTAAAAGAGGGAAAGTGTATTCGTTTCGAAGAGAGTGGCTTGACCAGTTTCCCTGGCTAAGACACAGTAAAGCCGATAATATAATGCACTGCATTTACTGTAAAGAGTGTGGGAAGACCATGGCCGGCAATAGTGCATTTGTGACTGGTTCGAATACATTTCGAATTGAAACGCTGAAAAAGCACAATGCATCTATAAAACACATTACATGCCGCGATAAATGCACTGCCCAAGTGTCCCTTCTCCCTGCTGCCTTTCAGCGGCAGGCAGCAGCAAACAAATCATCAGACGAGGCCGAGATGATAATCAAGTTTAACGTTGCCTACAATATTGCAAAAGAAGAACTTCCCTTCACTAAGTTCAAGTCAGAAATTATTCTTATGAAGAAAAATGGCTTGAACGTAAACCCGACGTACAGCAATGATGTCGCGTGCGCCCAATTTATAGGAGTCAGCGCAGATACATTGAAAAAAAAGACGTCTGTGCAAATTGTGAACAGTGCGTACATGGCATTCCTGATCGACGGAGACACAGATATCGCCACAAAGGAATGCGTCATTGTGTACAGTCGTATCTTGCGGAGAGGAAGACCGGTGAATATACTGATTGGACACATTGAGGTCGAGCATGCCCATGCCCAAGGTAAGCCATGTCATGTAGCTTATGTCAATAATATGCCTAATGTCTCGTTACTGCATTAACCATATGTAATATTCTAAAATAGGTAATAGGTATTATATGTAATAATAAAAAATAGATTGCAATATAAACTCTTGATCTAGAAAGTAAATTGTATTATCGTTTTTATTTGTTTAATTAGGAATTTATGCTGCCTCAAAGAAAGCATTTGCTGCTTTTGGGGACCAGTGCACTAACTGGCTGGAGAAAATCATTGCTCTGGGTGCTGATGGTGCTGCTGTTAATTTGGGCAGCAAAGGGGGTGTCATAGCCCTTCTGCAGCAAGAGGCAGGTGACTACATTGTGCCTTTCCACTGTATGCCTCACAGGTAAGACTAGAAGATAAGGTATGACTGACACCCTAAAGTCACCATGGGTTATTTTCTTTCATAGAGCAAATGTATCTACATTTAAAATGTTACTATCTTTTCAGATTGGAATTGGCAATGTTGTCAGTTCAGAGGGACAATCCAATGATTGGGCAATTGTACGACCTTCTACATTTAATTTGGAAGACGTACCATTTCAGCCCAAAATCAACGAGAGAGCTCAGGGTCATTGGGGCTGACTTGGGGGTAAATGTGCTGATGCCCAGCGGGGTGAAGGGGACAAGGTGGCTCCCACATGTTTCAAGGGCCCTGGAGACCTTTCTTAAACCAGGACAGTTCACTGCTGTGTACTACCATATGGACCATTTGGCAGGCTCCTCTGCCAATGCAGACATTGCAGGCCGAGCTACAAAGGCCAGTGCATTCTTTCAGAATATTACTTTCGCCATTGTTTATTTTTTTTAGGAATTTAGTTCATCAGTGTTCTATGTGACTAATTTTTACTGTTGTATGATACAGGTTAAGAAATCAATGGAAGATGCCACTTTTGTGGCCTTTTGCCATTTTATTGCAGACGTGTTCAGTGGCATTAGTACGTTTAGCCTCCTACTTCAGAGGAATGAGATCATCCTACCACAGGTAAGAGAGATGAAGTGGGATGTGTAAATTTGAATTGTGTGGTTGGTCATCTTCAGCTGTGTTAATAATACTGCACTGTTATATCTAAACAGGCAGTTTGCGGCCTAGAAAAGCTGCTGGTGACCACAGAGGCACTGGTTGCGAGACCCAAGCCCAGTGGAAGACTGTCAGAGTTCCTGGCTGATTTGAGGCTGCAGAGAAGGCAGCAGGAGGAAGAGGGTGAAATGGCAATCTACAAATTCCAGGTATATGTATAGTTCTGTCTCCCATTTAAATAGAGAACAGTCTATTTTTACAAATATTTCTAATAGCTAACTCACAATCTCTATTTATGGTTTATGCAACACACAGACAATAACACTCAAAGGAGAGGCATCAAAGCTGGCAGGAGATGGTATTGCTGCCACTAAACTTAAAAAAGTAATGGATGCAACAATCAAATCCACTGTAAAACATCTGGAAGCAAGATTCAGTAGCCTCCTAGGTAAGTGTAGTCACCAGTCTTATAAACGCATGTAGATGAGAAATATTGTTACTCATTTAAAATGTATTCTTACAACAGGGGAGAGTGCTTCCGAGACTGATACAACCAAGGCTGTCAAATGCTTCAACATTTTCAATCATGATAGCTGGCCAGAGAACCAAGATGACTTATTTGGCCATGGTGCTAATGACCTTGCATTTCTCTTGGATCACTTCTCCACAGTCCTGAGAAGGTGGATTACTACAATATTATGTGTGCTGCTGGTAGATATTTTTTTCATGTGAACACTGATTATCTGTGTAATCCACATCATTTTCAGAAATGGTGTAAACACTGAGCTTGCAAAAGAAGAGTTTGTAGGCTTGAAGCTTTTAATTGCCAGGATGTTCAAAGACAAGACCTACCTCAGCCTTTGGGAGCTCATGTTGACCAAAGAGCCCTACTGCTCAGAGTACAAGGTCAGTTTTTGTTAATGTTCTTTCTTAAGACTGTACTGTGTCAGTTTTTCTATCTAATACACATAGATAAATATCTTGATTTGTTTTTTCCCCCAGAACATCCTGCACCTTGTACACATAATGCTGGTCCTCCCTGTCTCAGCTGCAGTTTGTGAGAGAGGATTTTCTGCACAGAAGAGGATCAAATCAGACACTAGAGCATCCCTTCATTCAGACACCGTGGAAGATCTAATAAGAATCAGTGTAGAGGGACCAAGTTTGGAAGATTTTGATGCTAGAGAGAGTGTGGCCAGCTGGTTTAGCCAAGGCCAAAGATCAAGAAGGCCAAACTACAGGAGTTGGCCATCCGAGGGGCATGTGACTGCAATGGAGGAAAGTCCATAAGACATTGAGCCATGAGATGTTCAGTTTGAAGATTTTATTTTTATTTCATTTATTTTGAGATGTTTTACGTTTAAATCTCATCTCAGTGAAGCACTTTAAGCACTAACACTTTTTCTGTAAGTTAAATTTCTTGTAGAATTGTTCTTCAAATAAAGAACGTTATGTTGACCACATTGTTAGTTAATTGTTTACTAGTCAATATTGTCTATATGAAAATTTGGGTGCACCTAACTTTTGTGCTGGTGCACCTAAGAAAAAAAGTTAGGCGCACCAGTGCACCCAGTGCAAAAAGTTAGTCTAGAGCCCTGTTTGGATATAGCGGTTTTCATTTATTTCCTTAATATTTCTCTTGTGGCCCGTACATAGTGGAAAAAAAATAAGAATAAACATATTTAGTGTTAAACAGGTTGTTATTGAAAGTCGGTTCTTGTAATAAATATTTGATTAATGTTTATTGATGACTGCAGTGTTAAGATTTTAATTATAGGACTACAATTTATTGTATCTATAGACCTGTTTTAAAAGGCCTTTTTTAAAACATTTTAATTCAAGGTTCAAGGTTCTTTTATTCATCACATACTCAATTATACAGAATATAATCAGTAGTGAAATTTAAATCAGGTCAAATTGAGGAGTAAATAGCCTAATCTCCAGTCTCTATGGAGGCGTGGGTTCGAATCCCACCGCTGCCAGCTTAGGTTTCGGGGGCAGTCGTGGCCTAGTGGATAGAGCGTTGGACTTGTAACCTGAGGTTGTGGGTTAAAATCTCGGCTCCACGGGGCAAATTAATTATAATTTACATTTAATAATTAAAGTAACTTCATAATAATAATAGGTCTAATAAAAATAAGAATGTAATGCCAAATACTCTTAATATTGCCAATAATTGATGTTTTTGAAAAATCTCTGTCCCCAGCAAGGGGAGGTTATCACTGGGCAGACAGCACATTGCTGGTTACGTTGTTTGGGCTGCCTTGTTGAGCGCAGTGGAACTGAGAACATTATATTTCACATGCTTTAAGCTCTTTTATTTTCCAAACGTAATAGGATTAGTCCAACGAATTGTTCGGTAGGTAATTGTTACCCTTTACCGAACAGTTCAATACGAATATTCATATCATTACTAGGGTGCCGATCCGATATTCAGGATCAGTATTGCTTCGATATTGGCCTTTTCTGCTGGATTGGGGTATCGGTCTGACGAGACCAATCCAAATGCGATATTCTGCATAACTAATATTGTGTTCTTGTTAAGCCCCACAAAATCCACAAAAACGTTATAAAACAGCATAAAGTTTTTGTGCACAATATTTTAAGTGTTCTGAAGCAGTTACATAATTTAATGTTTCGTACAGATGAATATTTAAGTCAAGTTCACGTAAACATTTCTCTCCGCTGTGAGCTGTCCTTCATCCTCCATTCAGCTTTCAAACTGCGTGCCACGTTCGGTTAACGTTACTAGAGTCAAGACGATACAATTCTCTCCACTGTTCCTATTATACTTGACCTGGAAATAAAGTCCAATGGTTTAGCATAAAAGGATTTTATCTAGCTAACGTTAGAGTCTCGTGCTGTTTCTAAATCGTGTTACTTTCTACCGGGTGTCTGTTTGATCACAACACTGTTGTAGAATTGTAGAAGAATTGTAGAATTGTTTATTTGTCACATACACAATTATACAGATTATAACCAGCAGTGAAATGTGTTCTCTGCAGTTAACCCATCCAAGTGCACACACACCTGGAGCAGTGGGCAGCCAACGCTGCGGCGCTCGGGGAGCAGATGGGGGTGTGATAGACAATTCCTGCCGGAGCCGAGATTCGAACCCACAGCCTCGGGTTACAAATCAGATGCTCTATCCATTAGAGCCATAATTGAGAGCACTATGAAAAGGCTCTAAAAACTGTAGTAAAGATTTAATACACTACGCATTAATATCTCTTTCCTTTGTGCTTTGAACTTCTCTATGCGAACTCTGGAGCGCTGCGCCTGCACGCTGTGACTCAGTGTTGCTTCAAGCGCACCATTCTGCGCACGGGATGCGCAAAACTGCTTAATGCCGCTCTATATTGGAGCCTTTCGTATTATATTTTTGCGCAATGAAAGATTATTAATAGCCTTTCTTGTTCGTCTCATCTGTCATGGTGCTGCCTCATTACTGTGCAGTATGTTTAAAATAAATAAATTTTAAATTTACAGCATATATTCTATATAAATATATTATTTGTTTTATTTATTTATTTATTATGTATTTGTTTTCCATGAATGTATTTTACAACAATACAAAGAGCAATATATAATTATTTACCAGATTTAGTCCTACACTCATTCACTTTTCTATGTTCCCCGATAAAAAAGAAAAATCACTAATTTTAGATTTTATTAAATTAATGTGCACTCATGATTTTTCTAGAGTAAATTTTGCTTCTGAATTACCCACTAACCTAGTTTATAAAAGTATTTTTGTCATAGATTATAATTACATATCCATGCATTTGTTGTTTTTCTTTACACACTGTAAAAAATGACTCTGGAGGATGTTAAATACAACCCATGAAAATCAGTTATAGTTTACTTAAGTATATGAATTAGCAAGTAAAATACAAAATAATGGGTACATTCTACCTGCATTATCTATTTTTATCAGTAATAACTGCAACACTAAAAAATTAAGTAAAATATACCCCGAAATATTAGCTTTGGCACCGCAAAGTGCGCATGCGTCAACATCCAGGCGGGAATCGCTGGATTCACCATTTTGGCGGCAGCAGCGGCACCGTGATTTGTTGAGCTACAGGTAAGTTTTTATTTAACTTGTTGATATATCATCATGAATGCAAATGTTAAGTTGTTTAACGGTAAAATCTACCAGAAGATTAGTAATTTGCGCGCTTCTCTGTTGTCGGCACCACAGTCTGGTTACAGATAGGTTAGAATTTGTGGTCAGTCAAGTTGGCGTTGAAAGCGGAATACATTGTCCAGTACTTGCACCTGCGAGTAAACATCTACATTTATGATTCAAATATGTTAGCTTCCATATTGTTATGTACATGGCTGAAACTCGTGAACAGCGAAGCTGCTGCACGTGAGTGTTTGAACTTGAGCCTCTGACTAGGTTGATGTAACGGTAACGTTACTAAGAACAGGGAAGGTGATCGGAGCAGAAAAACGGCAGTAAAGCTGTCAATGTGGTATGATAATTACTGTTAAAGTTTTATTGCATTTATCTTTTGATATATTGAGTTTTGTGTTAGAAGGGATCAATTTATAAAGCCATTGTATTATTGTTATCATTTACGGATTTATAATTAAAGTTTGCCTTTCCATGGGCGTATTTAATTTTAATGGCTGTTAAAAAGTGTTTCGGAGTTTATAAGAGGCATTATTTTACAGATTAGTAATTTTTTTAATTTATTGTTAAGTAATTAGCCTAGCTATGTTTGAAAATAGGTGTTTGTGTAACGTTAAGTGTGCATCTTCCAATTCCTGTGATCGCACGATGTGCTTCATTCGTGATAAATTTTCTCGTTTACAAGTACTTAAAGTGCAAAAATGTCAAACTTTTGATACTGTGTCATAAACAAGACTGTATACTAACTTCTGTTTGTTGGTGCTTATGTAAGTGTTACGTTTATAATCTTGACATTACAGCTATTCAGCCTCTGAGCACATGGTTAGCATTAATGTACAGTGATTAGCGTGTGCTCTGCTATCGACAAAAAGCAAAAGATAGAAAACAAGCAATGTTTTTTATGTTCCTTATGTGATCTTTAACATAACAGTTGTATGTTTTGATGTTTTATATTTTGTGCCACTTCATTTTAATTGATTTATGTGTTTGAGTTAACTTGGATTTGCAGATACATTGCACAAGTACAGTTGGTGTAATAATTTTACAAAATATGTTTTAAACATTGAGGAAATTCTAAACGTAAAACATTTGCATTCATGTAAATGCAACATAAATGAATATGAATATAAATGATGTACAATTCATTTTACAGAAGTGCGGAAATCTAATAATTTAACAATCCTGTTTCTGACATTCTTTTTCTTCCACAGAAAGATATAGGAAGAAGTTTTCGTAGCAGTTTGCAAGACAAGTTAACTTCAGGTACCTGAACTGAACACTAACCTTATTGCAAATGAATTGGCTGTGCAAAATATGTACCTTTACATCATCAAAACGATTGGAACTATTAAAATAATTGTCATTATGGGATACTGGGGTGAAGAATTTTGGTTTTATTTTTATTTGTTACCTGTTTATATTGAAGTACTGATTAATACAGAAATCCTGCTTGTGTTCAAATAATTGGCATGAACCCAGAAAACTGTAATGAACAGCATGATAATTTGCTTGAACTAACAAAATGTATTTGCTTTTTATTATTTTCAACAGGAGGATGAACTTGAAGACCACACAAATGAAATAATGAAGTTGGTGGTGATTCACAATCCCACAGTTGAGGAGAAGCCAGCAGATGTGTGTGTTGTTATAGAGGGCATCAAAGTGCTGACCGGTTGTGGAAACAGAACCACAGCGTACATACTGTTGATGGGATTGATCTATGCCTTCAACCTCGAGTATCCCAAAAACCTGAAGTACACCTTTGAAGTGTTCCAGAAACTTTTTTTGGAACTTGACGGAGCAAAACTGGTGAAGAAGGTCCTAAGCCTCAAGCATAAACTATTGGAATGAGCTGTCTGTACTGTAAGTTCAGGCTCTGATTGTTTGCTTCATCCAATGAAAACATTGTTTTATTTTCAAATAGTAAATGTTCAAGTTATATGTATTGTGAGTTATATGTAATATGAAGTTGAATATCACTTAAAATTGAATGCAAGTAATGCGTTCTTTTGCACCTAATTACTGTTAAATGTTTTAGTTTCAAATAGTAAATGTTCAAGAAGTTACATGTAGTGTGAGTTATATGTAATATGATGTTGTATGTCACTTAAAATTGAATGTAAGAACGTGTTTTGCACTTAATTAGTTTTAAATGAAGTTGAAATTGAAATGTTTGTTTGTATCCATATAGCATGCCAGTCTATTGAGGTAAATGAGATCAGTTTCTCCTCTCATTTCAGTGTCTCCTTTCATTTTCTAATGCTGCAAGTATTGTAGCCACACATTATAGCTAAACATATTGTTTGAAATGATGTGAAGAAACCGTATTTAGGAATCTTGCTTCTAATGTATATTTTGACATCTCATGAAGACTTTGGTTTATTTTTGAATGGAATAGGTTCAAGAAGCTTTATGTTACATTATGATATGTTGTATTTCACATGAATTGTTTTGTAAGGGGTTATTTTGTACCTACATTAATTAGTTTAAAATGTTTTTAAAAATAAAATGTTATTTGGTCAATAAAAAAAAGCAATTGATGCAATCTCCTGCGTCTGACCATTTTTAAGTAAATTCAAACTTCCCTGAATAAGTAATGGGTAACTATTTCTATTGGCTAATCATTATGAATAATAATTTAGTAGATGAACTGTTGCCTACTAACAATAGAGTTAATGTTACTCAATTTTTACAAGTAATTAGTTATGTAATTTAATGAGAAATATTAGATAGACATTACCTAATTTATTTTAGTTTGTCATAGCTGTAAAATTTAGGTACTGTTTACTCAAAATATAGGATAGAATCTACCCAAACAAAGTGAGTGCAAATTGTTACCTCAATTTTATTGAGTAGATTCTATAGGTTGTTTTTTACAGTGCAGTAAAAGTTGTCTAGATTTAGTAGATTGTGTGTAAAACACAAAATAGTGATGAGCAGGTCAACAGACACTGAGATATAGAAATTATACACTGATTTAAAAAAACTGCCCAGGTATCGGATCGGTATCGGTTCTGAAAAAGTGGTATCGAGCCAGCCCTAATCATTGCACTTTTTTACTAGTTTTTTACTAGTTTGCTTGTTGTAAGGTGACCTTGAGTGTTTAGAAAGGCGCCATTGAATAAAAGGAATTATTATTATTATTATCCAATTAAAATGTTGTGAAAGGACCTAGGCAAGCAGTTCATAGGAGGAAACCCACCAACATCACAGAGTTTAAGTGGTTCTGCACTAAGAAATGAGCTAAAACGTCATGTCAACTGTTCCTTCAGTTACTGCAGCAAAAGGGGGTCATACCAGATACTGAAAGCAAAGATTCACATACTTTTGCAATGCACAGATATGTAACTAGGGCTGCAACAACTAATCGATAAAATCGATTATGAAAATCATCGACAACGATTCTCATTATCGATTAGTCGGGTCTGCCCACAGTGCACGTCCAACTTCAGCCGGTTGCTCAAATTACAGTACTGAATAACGCATTTCTATGGACAAAATGCATCTAAAAATAGTGGAGGAAACAAAATTAGATTCCGCAGGAGAAGTACGTGATCCAAGCTACCCAAAACATGATCATTCTTGATTTTGAGCTTTAAGTTAATGCTTTAGTGTAATGGCTTGCCCTGTCAGGCGCTGTGACACATGCATGTGTGTCCTCAGCGCAAAAAAAAATTAATGTATATGGTCATATCCTTATATATAAATGTCAATGTCAAATGTCAATGTCCATTTTTTGCATAAGGGTCCGTCCTGACAGCCTGTGTTAAGTTTAAAATACAGAATGAGTGTGGCGGGCGCGGGCGCGTGCACACGCATCAGACAGACGGAACACAGAGAGGGGGGTTGGTTTAGTTTTCAATATTCGTGACACATTCAGCGATAAACGGCAATAACTTCAAATTGACTTGCCCAAAAAAAATCGAATCAGTGTGACCGCCAAAAGGGCAAAGGTGATCATGCTTCACAGCATTCTTTTCATAGTTTTCGCTCGATGTAATAAACACTAGCCCGCACAAGCCGTCTCAATGTGCATCAAGCCGGAAGAGCTCGCTCTCTGCAGAGCTTTCAGTAAGGGACCATGGGGAAAGTGCACGTTTTCTTCGTTTTTTGCTATAGCTCACTGGGCAGTGTTTTTGTAATAGCTTTTTAGTTAAAGTGCCTATAGACATGAGACCAGTGTTAATCAATAGAAGGGGACAGTGAACATTTTAACAACCTTCCATTTTACACCTACTGTTAGAAAAGGGAATTGCATGTCAAAAATTTACTTTCTTTTGGGGATAACAGCATGTAATTGTCTGAATATGAATATGAGACTTTTACAGGATAAAGAAATGACTGTGATCAAAGTGAACGTGTGATCCTGCAGAACACTTCTCTCACCAGTTGGTTAACACGGAGTCTTTATTATCTGTATTGTTATTTACATTTTTAAAAGAGATTTAAACTATATTCACTATATACAATTCTTAACAAATTTATGTAAGGTTTTTAACAAATGATGTAAGGTTTGTGTCACTGCTGCTCTAAACTAACATCATTGGTGATTACCAAAATCATGTTTTAGCTTTCTGTATTGGTTAGTCCTCCAATATGTGTAAGCTCTTTAGTAACAGTAGTAGGCTATTTTTAATGCTATAATATAATTATTGCTGTTATCTATGAAAGAAAGGCAGAGCACTTTATAGTGTTTTTTTCAGATACCCAATTACAGTCAAAAAGTACATAAACAATGCAAGCAAGAATTAGGGATGGGTATCGTTAAGGTTTTAACGGTATTACTACTCTTATCGATACTGCTTATCGGTCCGGTACTTTAACGGTATTCTTATCGGTACTTTTTGTTATTTATATATATATATACATACATACATACACATATATGTATGAAATATATATTTCTATGATAGATTAGCATCTTAATTAACATGGCTTTATATTCTGAAATGTTAAATAAATATTTCATTAAATAAATATAAAACATCAATTTGTAAATGCACCAGTGTGCAGGCATTTTTAGTGTTTTATATACATAAGATAAGATAGAGTAAGAACATGAACAAAGAAACAAAGTTAAATAAACTGACAAATATACCATTTGTCATACCATAAAACAAATGTAAAAAAAAAAAACAGTGCTTTCATTTATCTATGATGGTCTACTAATATTAATGTTCAGGTAAGTAATAGCTACAAAATAAATCTAAAAGTGATCAAATATAAATGAACACTGCATAGTTTTCACTGTATATATTGATAGATTAATGCTTATTAAAGCTATTACTTTATTCAGATTAAGAGCTGTGAGTGATTTTGTCTTTGTATTTTGTTCTTTGATTAACATTGAAGAAGCTCCAATCTGTCACTGAGACAAAATATTGGCACACAATTTTCTCCCAACTGTTCTCGTTCACTTTAAGATATAAACTGTGTTTTAAGTGAATACTCTCCAAGCCGTCCGTTTTTACATGCTTTGTGTGTATTTGATCGTTTGGACGCGCCCGAAGCTCAAAGTGTACTTTGCTTGTCTGTTTTGGAGCGCGCCGCGCACGCACACACACACACGCACACACACACTTCAGCCTGGGGAACAGCGTCTCTCGTGTGGATTGTACTTTCAACATTTTATTATCAAACATGTCCAGCAATTTAGTAACTGTAAAGACGGCATTTTACAACAATCGACAGACGATTGATCTGATTCTGACGTTAAGTTTTGGTCAGGGAGGAACGAATGTGCGCCGCTGTGAAGAGAAGGAAGTTGTGCTAAAAGAAACGCGGCTATAATCTTTAGAAGCTTATTTAAAACATTAAATAAACTCAGTTTAATATAACAGCCACAGGCCTAAAGTGTAAGCATGTTTTAATGGTTAGTTCTCTCTTCTATCATAAACAGGGCTTTCATGTTGCGCGTGCTGAACTGATCCACGTGAGCGATCGCGCTTCTGATTTGGGAATAGCAAAAATGCATCATAGACAAGAGTTTGAACATTATTGCATATAAAAACAGCTGGTGACTCTGGCGGGATAGAATTTGCAAGATAATGTGTATATATATTAGAGGTGGGCATAGATTAATTTTTTTAATCTAGATTAATTTTGGAATTAATCTAGATTAATCTAGATTAAAATGGCTCATTTGAATTCTGCCGAAGGCATTCAGAATATGTGTGCTACCCAAATAATGACTAAAAGTAAGTCTTTGAGAACGGGTTTCTCAAGCCAGGTGGCGCGATTAGACCAGGGCTCATCTCCTGTTTCCAAAATGCATCACAAACTTTAATCTCTTCCGTCCCAATCCCACGAAAAAACTGGAGGAAAATCCCGTTCCACTCCCGGAAGAATGACTCCCATTCCCTCCACTCCCGTGTTTTTTTTTGATAACTGTCAATTACAGTAAAAATATAGTACAGATCACTGGCGTGCCCACCTTATTAGTTGAATAAAAACCCAAAATGTCGTTTTTGTTATTATATTGAACTGAAAGCCATCTTATTATGCACAGTGTTGCACAGATTAAATTTCATGTAAATCATCCATGCTAACACACCGTCTTCTATTTTTTTTTTGACATTTCACTCTCTATAGATATATTTTTCTATGTACTGTATTTTTAGATATATTCGAGTTTCTCGCTCAAGTTCACATGAGACCTAAAGCGCATCCTGTTTGCTTAAAAGCGCATAGCGTTTCGTTGTTATTCTGAGTGCACACAAATAAGCGTAGAGTCTTTACAGATTCGAAAGATGTATTAGGCTACTTTTATCTGTATGACCAAAAATTACGGAGATTTTAAGAACAAGTGAGCGCACGGAGCCTGTCTTGCAGCAGCTTCCACACAAACACTTCAATAGCGCACATTTCTCTAGGTTAACATCATATTGAGTGGCCATGTAAAGTTGCTACTACATACATCTTTCAGATGAAAAGCCATATTTGAGGTTGATGAATGATAGGTGGCGTTTGGATGTCCTGCCGATTGTATTACCACACAGACCAGCCGTTAACAATCTGTCCATCACGGACTGCGAGCCTCTAGTTCAAAAACATGTTCTCGCCCCCTACAGTGCAATTCGGCTAGGTATATATCCGCGCTAAAATATCAGGGTGAAAGTCATCATAGCTTGCGTAGTATAGACCCAGCTCCCAACCCAACTTTGAGAATAGATTAACGGCGATATTTTTTTTATCGCCGATAAGAGTCTCACGTTAACGCAGCACGTTAACGCCGATAACGGCCCACCACTAATATATATATATAGCAATAATAAATGTATGTGTGTTTTCATAATTTCTCCAGTACCGATAACAGAACCGTTAACGTCAGAGCTTATCGATACTCCGGTCTTTTATAATTTAGCCCCGAGACCGATTAAATACCGGGTTTCGGTACCCATCCCTAGCAAGAATGCAAGCTGTTATGAGGCCATTTTTGTTATTATAAATACTAATTAGTTGTTTCTGTTTGTAATTTTCCCAATAAATGACAATAACATTTTTAGATTGAAACAATTTTTTGACAGATTCCTAAAATATTTGTTTTCTCTTTATGACAGGTGGTTTAATAAATTAAGCACTGTATCTTTTCATAGCATTCAGGTTGTTTGAAGGACATTGAGCAGAATGTGGAATAGTGTGTTTTTGTCAATAAAATAAAATAATTTGATTTAATCCGATTAATCGATTAACCGAAAGAATAATCAGCCAACTAATCGATTATCAAAATAATCATTAGTTGCCTCTCTATATGTAACACTCAAGCATTTTTTTCTCAATAAATAAATGACAAAGAAAATATTTTTCTCTCACTTGTTTGATTCGATTTTCTTTGTCTACTTCCAGGACTTATATGAAAATCTAACAATATTGGGTCAAATTTATGCAGAAATATAGAAACATCTAAAGGGTTCACAAATTTTAAGCAGCACTGCAAAAAAATATAGAAAGCAGCCTGATTGCTTGATTTGTATTTGCAGATTTTGTTCCACTGATGGGAAATTATTGGTACCTAAGGACCAGGGGTGTTTCCTCCTAGGAGGCACTGTCTCTTCTCCTCAAAATTTGATGAGAAAATAATCTATATTACAAAAATAAAACAGCGCAAATATGACTAAATATTATATTAAAAGTCTAAAAGTCACTCGTTTTTAAAAAATAACACTGTACAACAGAGACACCCGCAGGTAAAGTTACAGCGGAGGCTTACCTCCCTTCAGTCCATAGACTTACAGCAGAGAGTCTAAAGTGTGCAGTGACTTTTCTGGAGGCTCATTGAGATGAATGGGAGAAAGTCACGTGAGAGGAGGCAATGCCTCCATCGCACTATAATTGGATATGATTGGACGTGATTGGTTCTTGCGATAAATCCCGCCTGTTGTTTTCGTGTGAGCTCTTGGTTTGAATGAAGAAAATTATGGCTTTATTGACTAATTATAATGTAAGCATCTGTTCAGCTTAGATATCACTACTTTTTGTCACGTCAAAATGAAACATGAAATGGCTTGAAAACGTGATGACTGTCAGTTTTTAGTAAGCATTCAGCTTGATGAAACGAAAGATGTATCTTCGTGCTCGTGACAATAATTGAGATCAGGGCTTTTATGACGATGACCTGAAAATAAGTTGACTTAAAAAGAACAGCTGAACATCAGTTAACAGTAGATGGTTTAGTAGGCTACATGTTAGAGCTGGGCGGTATGACCAAAAATTTATATCACGGTATTTTTCTAAATTATACCGGTTTCACGGTATATGACGGTATTTATTTTTTCCATGCATGAAAAAGACCGGGTGTTAACCACATTTTCTACTGACTGAGGAAAAACTGCAGTAGATTGACTTAGAATGACATATTTTAGTGTCATGATGAGTGAATATTGTAGAAAAAGTCCACACTAAATACAGGGGTTAAAGCAAAAAAATATATTTTGACTGAAAATATTTCCTCGGCCAAACCCCATTCCACAGCCATACGGCTACATTCACACACACACAGTTTAAGAGCAGTGATTTTCTTCTTGTAATTAGGAGCGCTTGTCCTCCTAATTAAAAACATTTAGGAGTACCTTCTGATCAATAAAAAAAAATTATGATAAAAAAATTAGCCTTCCGAATACGAGGTAACGTTTGACTCCTTAAAGTGACTTACAGGGGTATTTTATTTTTACCTTTGCAATGGCATAATTTTCATCTACTTCAAATTCAAAAATGTATGTTTATAAGCTTTTTAAAATGTATATTTAAAACAATATAATAAGTACAATACGACAAATAAGTTACCAATCAAATCAAATCACTTTTATTGTCACATCACCACAGCACAAGTGCCTTGGTGAGTGAAATTCTTACGAGCGTGCTCCAGACAGTGCAAAAAAAAAACAATTTACATATGGACAGTACATATTTACAGACTGTACAGAAGACAATGTGCAAAATACACATACATATACTCAGTACACACAGTGTACTATAAAGACATACTTAGTTACCAATACACATTATACACCGTATGTACACGTCTGCATTATGTCCACATCTATGCATAGTAATATGTGAAGGTGCAACAGATTATAATTTACAGTAGATTGGTTGTGCAACAGATAGTTGTGCAAGGTGCAACAGATTATGCAGTGTCGTGGGTGTGCTTGTATGGTGTCCAGTGATAGCAGATGTGTTATTGCAGTGTGTGCGTGTAGTCCGGTAGAACTGTGTTAAAGTGCAGTGCATGGCATGTTGTGTGAGTGGGAGTGTGATGTAGGGTGAATTATTTCTGACTGTTCATTAGCCTGATAGCCTGAGGGAAAAAGATGTCCCAGACGTTTAATGAGGCTCAGAGGTGGCATGAGTGCAATTACATTCATAGATTCATGTGGACATTAATGTTTTACATATACATGTGCTTTTAGTGATGCACAACGGCTCAGCTGTTACTTTATTTTGAACTATTTTCGTTGATGAAATAGAACAAAATCATGCAGTACTTGTTTATTGATCTTTTGTATTAAATCAATATATCACATTTGCAAACTCCCCTTATAATTATTAAAAGCTGTCTCCTGATCATGATCTGTGGGCGCACAGAAATTAAGAGCGCATGAGTGAGCTTAAGAATCAAAAGCACGTGCAAATGTGATGCATTCTGTCGGAACCTGTGGGAATGAGTATAATTATTATTAATAGCCGCAATCCCGCGCCGAAATTCAAGTTCTGTGTTTTCTGCTAAGAACCCGACTGAATGATGCGAGTGGCGTTACTATGTTGTTTGCCGAGGCAGGGATGATTTTTGGTGTTCCGCAGAACAACAACAGTGTGCTACATGTTTCCTACATGTTTCTTTTCCCTCAGTAATCCCTGATAACGTTTAAATGGAGTGAACACAGAGAAGTTTCTCCGTGAACGGGAATGTAAAACCCGGAGTGGATCCAGTGCGAAGTTATTACAGAACGCTTAGAGTGGAGAGAGGAACGTGCCTTAATCCACTCCAGGCTTTGATCACATCCCCCTCAACAGACTGAATGCACCCGTCTTTCCTTCATTTAAGACCTCTTCAAGCTGAAATCAAGACATTTATAACACTATTTGAGAAATGTAAGCGTATTTAGGGTCTTAAAATTATGAAAAGTTAATTTAAGAAGGCGGGAACCCTGCAATTGATGGGAATCCGTCGTATCGACAGAGAACTTTAGTTTGTGAGAGACGCGGGAGCTTATGCAGCGGACGGTGGATATTTGTGGCGGTCGATGTGGATATTGTGGATGACTTCTTCTCTCTCATCACATTCTTCTCTCTCATCACATTCTACTAGTGCTTCAGTTTCTGAACTTTTACGCTTAGTAACACATACAGCTGCATCCTCGCCAAAATGCAATAGTGAAAAGAGACCCCTCTCTAACAGTGTCGCGTTTCAAACGTTATTTAAATGACACAGGTATTGCTGTATTTTAAAAATTCATATCGTAAGAAAAATAAACACCGGTATTCGGTATGAACCGGTATACCGCCCAGCACTACTACATGTTAAAGTCGTTTATGACGCAATCAACCCGGGTTCGAATCAGCGTTTCGAATTCAGCCTTTTCCTACTTTATAAAATCAGATATCACATCGGAAAGGCACGTATTTTCAATTATTATTAGTCCCTCCAGGGTTTTGCTATTCTGCGATCGCTGAATTTATCGCGTATATGCAAACTCCATCAACTTTCATGAATTTCTCATAAGTTTCATATATGCAAATTCATTCTGCTTTTAACATCCCAGCGAGACCTGTACATGAATTTGATAACAAAATATTGAGTCAAATGCTATATCAGATTATATCGGATGAAATTCAACTGACATTTTTTCTGGTGGTTAATTGTAAAATACAGTTATACACACAAATTTATTTAATATATGTAGGCCAATATGTTTGATTTTCAGTCAATCAAACAGTATTTTATTCAATTCAAATGAAAGCAAATTCCTTTATATTGTCCTGTAATGTTTACATCATTTCCTTCACTCAAAAATGAGGGGTTTGCTGCCATGTTATTTGCACTAAAATAGATTTTTGATGCTGCTAAGTCAAGTGCATTCATAGTTGGTTGCTTGAGGACTTTGTTTTATATAAAATGCAGAAAGTTGCAAAAAAGCATAATTTATACCAAACACAAATATTGCTGGTTGCTAGGGTGTTTGCAACACTACTATTAATTATTTTGTATATATTTAATTTATTATATTTTTCAGTTTAATTGATTTTTCTTTATAAAGTTGTATTTATTTTATTTAAATGTATATTTAAGTTTACATTTATGTTCTAATAAACTTGAAAAATTCAGCTTGATAAATGCTCTAAAACTTTTATGTAAATGATTGAAAGTTTTTTTTTATTATCTGTTAATTTAATACTTGGTCAGTTAATTTATTTATTTGGATAAATATTTAATTTGAATACAGTGCA
>CM050423.1:2778896-2799745 GCA_027564155.1 Gymnocypris eckloni scoliostomus
GGCTGTGCGATATGGACAAAAAATATATATCACGATTTATTTTATTTTTATTTTTTAATCACGATTTTGACACAAACAGACATGCTTTACAGTTATAAATGCATTCTGTGTGAATTTGAAACATATTTCCAAAGGAAACCAATTAGACCTTTCCCAAAAAGTTGTAACATGTCTCTAGAACAGACATATGGCAAAATACATATATATATATATTAGGGATGGGTCACGATTTTAGAATATTCGAATATTCTATTTAATTATAGAATATCGATTAGGTTGTGCGATTATTTTCTAAAGGTGTACCAGGGCTTGACAATAAAGACTGTCCGATGGCGTGAAGGACGCTCGGATTTGTCACTTGCCAGATCGGGCCACTGCAGGTGGTCACTAAATTGTATCATTTGCATGCGATTTTAAGCCTTGTTTGTTTAAAAATGTAAGCGATTAAAAAGCATTTGGGCGCGAAAGACAACTCCTTTCAGTACATGCGCGCTGTGTTCTGTTCTGTGTGAACAGCGCGAGCACCGACAGCCGGGTCTCTGACACCGCGAGACGCCTGAACGGGCAAATACATGAAGTATGTCAAACTACCTCTCGGCAAGTAACTTTAGCAATAATTAATCTATATTGAATTTATATACTGAAGTACAGATGCACAGATTTATTTTAGAGCATGCGTTGAACACAAACTGCACTGTCGGCACTCGGGCGGCACACATACATAGTGTGTACACAATACATACACACACACACACTATAGTGTGAGCGCTAACCATGCTAGAGAACAGAACTTCTGATACGTGCAGGCTGATTGCGTGATCAATAGATGTTAAGCATTATATTGTGAGAGGGCCGTTTGTTACAGCATCCCAAACAACTCAAAATAATAAACCAAAGTTAACAAAACGATGCACTCCACAGAGCGCTTCTCTGCCGCCTTCACGTGCTGTTTCCCATTAATGAAGCCGTGATTTAACTCCCTGCATTCAAATTATTCGTTTTTGCTGAAATAATAATGTAATATTCCACTGGTTGATATATTATATTTTTATGCAAAATATTTGTGTTGTTTTTCATGTTAAATGTGAAGAATGACAGGTTGGATGCCACACTTATTATTATTTCGGCAGAGTATACAGGTAATTGTCACTTTAACTTCAGGCAATGTAACATGATTTTATGATCGTAATTTTGACTTTATTCTTAAAATATTATGACGTTAATTATTTAGTTATTTATTTGAGAAGGATAAACTGATCAAAGCGTCTTGTAACGCTTGGTATTTAAAAAAAAACAAAACTTGAATTTAACAAAATAAGATGTTCCAATCATATTTCTAAATTAAATTAATAAAGAAAGGAAACAAAATAATGACCAATTTGCTATTAAAAACCAAAACTGAACTATTTAAATGGCTCAGCTAGAGTGAGAGAGAGAGCGAGAGACAGAGACAGAGACAGAGACAGAGACAGAGACAGAGACAGAGAGAGAGAGAGAGAGAGAGAGAGAGAGAGAGAGAGAGACAGAGAGACAGAGACAGAGACAGAGACAGAGACAGAGAGAGAGAGAGAGAGAGAGAGAGAGAGAGAGAGAGAGAGAGAGAGAGAGAGAGAGAGAGAGAGAGAGAGAGAGAGAGAGACAGAGACAGAGACAGAGAGAGAGACAGAGAGAGAGAGAGAGAGAGAGAGAGAGAGAGAGAGAGAGACACAGGCGGAGAATTCTGAGAAGCTGCAGGGCTCTATATTCCTTCCCTTGTTTCAATTCAAAGTTCACCGAACTAATTGTGAACAGATTGCACTCCCGTCTTCTTCCCGAGCATGTGAACATGTTCATTTAATATATTGATATATATGAAATAGGTTATTGTTATGAAGACAGACGTTAAAATTAATGTTCCCATAATAAGTGCCGTCATTCAGGCTGTTCACAATGTTTTAGCGGGTAATATGTTTTAAGAATGATATTCTGTTTAGCGGCATAATATGTTTTACGCCTAATATTCATTGATGCATTAATCAGATTTAAGATTTTCTTTTAATAATATGAATGTTCATGCTCATTTTAAAATAGAAATGTCCTAGCCTTATGAGCAGTTGATAATCTACGGACTGTTCTGTTAATAAATGCCGTTATTAGGTTATGTTATATTAATATGTTTCAGCACTCATACTTTACAACCATTCATTTTCTTGGGTTAAGATAGACTATTCTCTAATTAATTAAACAGTTTATCATACAGATTGAAAGCCTGGATGGTCTCTCTCCCCCTCTCTCTCTCTGTGTGTGTGTGTGTGCGCGTGTGTGTGTGTTTGTGCGTGGGTGGGTGGGCGTGCATGCGTGGGAGGAGCGATTTTCGAATAATACCCAGCGATTATCGAATATTACTTTTGCTTAAAATGCACATCCCTAATATATATATTATATGTATATATGAGTAATCAAATCCAACAAAACAAGATGCAACCAGAGCATGTGAGCGAAGCGGAGCGGTTCAATATTCCGCTTCGTGTGCTCCGCTCAGTCATTCACGGCCAAAGCAAACGCTCCGCTAATATTCCACTCACGCTCACCGGTAAACCAAATCCCGCTCAAATCACCCGCTCACATTAAATGTCTCCAGTAAGATTAGGCCTATTTATTTTTTCCTTGAATTTTATTTCAATTTTATTGAATAATGTCACTAACAATTACCCCATCAGCTTCGGTCAGACATCTTGGTGTAATCTTCGATGGCCAGCTGACCTTCAAAGAGCACATTGCAAAGACTGCTCGATCTTGCAGGTTTGCACAACACAACATCAGAAAGATCAGGCCCTTTCTGACAGACCATGCTGCACAACTTCTTGTCCAGGCCCTTGTCATTTCTAGGCTGGACTACTGCAATGCTCTTCTAGCTGGACTTCCATCAAACACAATCAAACCTCTACAAATGATTCAGAATGCAGCGGCACGACTGATCTTCAACGAGCCCAAAAGAGCACGTTACACCTCTCTTTATCTCCTTGCACTGGCTACCAGTTGCAGCTCGCATCCAGTTCAAGACACTGATGCTTGCATATAGAACAACCACAGGCTCAGCACCCTCCTACTTCCACTCACTATTACAAATTTTCATCCCCTCCAGAAGCCCCGCCTACTTCCACTCACTATTACGAATCTACATCCCCTCCAGAAGCCCCACCTACTTCCACTCACTATTACGAATCTACATCCCCTCCAGAAGCCCCGCCTACTTCCACTCACTATTACGAATCTACATCCCCTCCAGAAGCCCCGCCTACTTCCACTCACTATTACGAATTTACATCCCCTCCAGAAGTCTGAGATCTGCTAGTGAGCGACGCCTCATGGTACCATCACAGAGAGACACAAAATCACTCTCCAGAACATTTTCGTTCACTGTTCCTGGCCTGTGGAATGATTCCCCCATCCGGAATGCTGGATCCCTGTCAAATTTCAAGCAACAACTGAAAACTCATCTCTTTCAACTCTACTTGACTACTTAAAAAAAAAAATCTTTATCTTTCTCTCCTTCCCTTGCTAGCATGTACTTATTTGAACAATGCCTGAGACTTGGTGTTATTGGCAGTTCCTCTGTATGTTTGCCTCTTCAAGATTAATCACTTTATGTACTCCCCAATTGTAAGTCGCTTTGGATAAAAGTGTCTGCTAAATGACTAAATGTAAATGAATAAATGTCTCAATTAAAGCAGTAGTCCGATAAGAAATGGTTATGTTTCAGAGTGAAATTGTTCATTTAAATTAGGGATGTTAATTAACCTTTAACCAACCGATAATAATTTTGACCCATTAATACAATCAGTTAAACGGTTTAAAGTAACTTATTTATTTATTTTTAGTAATTTATCAAAATATTTTAAAAGGTTTGCTGCATGGTTAAAATAAGCTATACACGTATAAAAAACACGTTTTTTAGAGAGAGCGAGAGAGAGGAAAAACAAAGTCGTCTATAAGTCGCATTTTATTATTTCATTCAGAAATAGGCCAACGCGAATTACAAACATTATAATAAACACTGTAAACATAGCTAGGCAATTTTAGTTCCCCTCACTCCACAACAAATCCTTACAATTAACAGTAGGCTTGAAAATAACAAGAATTAAAAATAAGAAGCTATAACGACAAACCAAAACTAATTATTTTAGGCTAAAACAAAACTGAAACCAATGTTGGGTCTCTCGTTCAACACAAAATCAAATGTTCCGTTCAACGGTATTTAAATGCCAAAATATTATTTACCTTTTATTTACGCCCTCCCTTACAATATCCACATAAAACAAAATGTTTTGCATAACTTCACGGCGGTACGGTGATAACGCTAAACAGCACAGATTTTACTACATATTTAAACAGAGCAGTGTGTTTTTTCCATATGTTTTACCGGTTGTTTTTATAATGATAAATGAACAGGCTGTATTGTGAAGGTAGAATGCTTAAATGAGCGCATGCGGCGCTGAAGCAATCACTGGATTTATTCCCCTTCCAACAGTGGAAGCAACTCCTCTTGGTCATGAAGATAATCGGAATTGTAAAAGGTATGCTTTTATTTTTTACATTCAATAAAAAAAATATCTTTGCTTTTTTGTAAAATAAGACAAAAAAATAGAATGCAGCTTTCTGCCGTCTGCTTTAATTTTGCGCAGCACAATAATGAACAAACTCTGCATACTCTAAAAAACACTGGGTTCAAAACAACCCAATTTGGGCTGGGTAAAAGAGTACATTTGGGGTTCATTTTACCCAGTAAATTTGATTGTTTATTTAACCCATCATTAATGGATAATTTAACTCAGCTAATGGCTTTATTCGTTTCTATTATAATATTCGCTTTTTTTTTCTTTTTTTTACTTTATGCATGAAATAATATTTACAGATTAACTTAAATCCTCTAAACTTCTGTAAAATACTCCAGACGTGATAACTTCCTTTATTTCTCATTTGCTTGTTTTTATAAGCTATAGGCCTACACATTGCCTATTTAATCTCGTTTAACAAACATTAGAAGTAAAGATTAAACATTAAACCGATGTAATTCATGAGTAAATCGACCACTCTGTAACTGTGTGTCCACCGTAACGGCTCTGGCTCTCACGCCGAGCTGGAGTCGTGTTTAGCGGGAACTGATCACGGATAAGACCGCTGCCCTGCGCTTCACTCATGGACGAAATGAACTGCGTTTGCCTTCATAACCTACCCCAAAACAAACAGTCAACAGCTCTGAGGACATGTTTTAACATCCAAAGTATTTGTGTTCTGTATCTTTATAAATATAATAGTTTATTTTATGCAAAGCATCAGAATCTTTATCAAGCAATAAGACCGACACGACGTTCGTATAGTGATTCACACCGTGAATGTTGCTCTGCATAGATTTAAACAATATACTGCACAGAAACAATTTTATAAATAAAATAAAATGTACACAAACTACCCAAACACTGAACAAATAACCCAAAAGGCTCAACCCAGCATTTAGGTGAATTAAGTTTTTCTCCGCTGGCAGAAGCGCTGCAGGTGCATGATGTAATATGATATGATCAGGTGAATCCTCTTCTGTTGTTTGCTGCTTTTTACGCATGTGAAATTAATCCCCGAAAAACAGATGTTAGTATTTTTAACGGGTCACAGACACTTATTCTTTTTAATTTAATTCAGTTCTAATTTAAAATATTTGTCGGTTAACGGTTAGGAAAAATAACGGAAATGAACATCCCTAATTTAAATGTATAACATTTAAAATCTTAATTTAAAAACGTGTCTTGTTTTGAAGCCACTTGGAACATTTTCGTAAGAAATTTAATAACTGAAAAAGTACGTTTCCATTAAAACAACACTTCATATTCAAAACACGCACACAAGATGAAAAGCAGATATAGAATTTCACAAAATACTTATCAGGCCCATGAAAGCACACACAAGATGAAATGCACTTGACAAATAATTATTTCGTGGCGTAAATAAAATAAACACTTTCTAAAATTAAAATAGACCAAAACTGCGGGAAATGCGTATTAAAACGTCTGTCAATCTTCACAGGATTTTAGAATTTGCTTTTAGAAACATTAGATTAGACAAACATTGCTTAGCCTATTCCACAGATTCTGGAATTAACAAATTACCAAAGGGGCATTTTGGGCTGAGCGAGCGGAGCGGGATCTTCAGAAAGACGCTCTCCGCTCTGAAGGAAATATGATCGCTACGCTCCCCGCTGTGTGCTCTGCATGCAACATGCATTTTTTTGGCCACCAAGTCCTTATCCTGTTCTGAACTCATCTTCCCTGTTTCTTTAGCATACTATCTGTCTGTATGCCCGGTCTGTTCTGTTCTGCTGCATTCTGATTGGTTCGGATAGCATACTGCGGGAGGTTGGGGCAGGGGCGTAGAAAAAAAATCGAGCTATAAAGCGATTTAGAAATCGCACAATCTCAAAATGCATATTTTATTTCGATTTCGATTAATCGCACAGCCCTAACACACACACACATATATATATATTATATATACACACACACACCCATATATACACACACATCTGGAAGGAAATGGCTACGTAAGTTACTTCACAGACTTACATTGTAAAGATCTAATGATCAGAATTCATTTCTGTTTTTATACATTTCTATAATTGGAGGTTTTCCTTTTGATCGGATCTGTTTTAACCCTCTATGATTGCAGTCATGGTACCAGTTCCTCAAACACTAATTCAAAGCGGAGCTGCACCTCTGGTTCTCGAACAAGGAGAATGATGCTGTCTCGAGAAACTCCAGGATCCTGTCCCAGATCTATGTTAGGGGTAAGAGTATTCCTATGAAGCCCCACTCTTTCAACAATGACTAATGCCAAGTATTTTAGCATCCACAAAAAGGGATGATAACATTCTGTTTACTCTAAATGGTTGCTGCAGTTAAATAATATGCTGCTTTAAATGCTTGACCTCTTAAGTGTTTTTATTGTTCAGTAATAGAGAAATCATAGTCATAATCCTCAAATCAGGTCTGCAAAGCTCTGCAGAGAGTTGTGCGCTTGGCTGAGCGCAACTCAGGGTCTGCTCTCCCCTCTCTGCAGGACATCTATCTCAAACGCTGCAAAAGCAGAGCTGCTAAAATAATCAAGGACTCAAATCGCCCAAGTAACCGTCTTTTCTTTCTACTGCCATCTGGCAAGCACTTCAGGAGCATGATGGCAAAAACTGAGAGACTTAGGATGAGCTTCTTCCCTCAGGCCATCAGGCTCCTAAACTCAAACTCGGTCAAATAACATTTACAGGACTCAATTTAATAAACTGTAAAACATTCACTATTCTCCATCATCCGCATTGCTGCTCTGTATATATACACCCGGTACAACCTGTTTGCACATTCCTCTTGCACATCCCCGTTTATATTATTATTTATTAGGTCCACAGTATTGCACATTTTACTCTTTATTTTTTACCTATATTTATGTATATTCTCTTGTGTTGTGTTACATATTTTGCACTGTCCATTGAGCGGACCTGACCTGATTTACATTTCACATTATATTCTGTATAATTGAGTATGTGATGAATAAAAGAACTTTGAACCTTGATAGTCTCTATAGCTGGGGCAATTACAATTTTATGTTATAGTTATTTTTCCTGGTGGGAATGGGTCTTGACAGAATATCTATGTGGTATATCAATGTGGTCACCACAAAAAAGTAAGGTCAAATCAGGAGAATTGTTTGTGCATTTGACTCTGAACTATTTTTTTTCTTGGCTTCAATAGGAACAGGAGTTGGACTTTCAGGCCTTTGACACATGCTCTGTTGTTGATAAATTGTGATTCTCATGAATGCTTGAATTGTACATTTAAAATTAAACATGCAGTACTAATTTTGGGAAAAGTGAAATTGCCCAATTTATGTGATAGAATGTTATTGGTATGAATGTTACAGTAAAAATAATTCAATTCAAGTTGTATTTGTATAGCGCTTTTCACGATGCAAATCGTTTCAAAGCAGCTTTAGAGAAAAATAAAGTTTATATTTAGTAATAGCTTATCAGTGGTGAATTTCTCAAGTTGATGTCCATATGGCAGAAATGTACAGTAAAAATCAATCAGGTGGTGAACACTAATAACAGCAATGATTATATGTTGCAAACCAGTGGTGGTCAGTAACGAAGTACAACTACTTCGTTACTGTACTTAAGTACATTTTTCAAGTATCTGTACTTTACTGGAGTAGTTTTATTTTGAGTAACTTTTACTTTTACTTCACTACATTCCAAAGCATAAGATCGTACTTTTTACTTCACTACATTTCATAAAACATATCGTTACTCACGTGATACATCACGTGCTCCGAGACGCAGAAGCGGTGTCTGATTCATGAACAAACTGATTCTTTTCAATGAACCTGTTCAATCGGTTCGCAAATCACAACAAACGATTCATTCACGAACTGCAATGATTCGATTGCAGCTGTTCTCGAGTCGAAAACTCACTGATTCAAATGATCCGTTTAGAGCGAGTCTTCTTCAGTGAACTGAACTCACAAGTAAAGAACCGGAGATCTTGTGAGCTGCCGCTACTGATGCTGTGAAAAGTAAGTTACTAATGTCGAATTTTAGGATTAATTATTGTAACTGAAAATAATATTTAGGTCAAAACTGTCAGTTGTTTGTGAACTAAATCTGCTGTAAAGGGTGATCTATTTAAGCCCACTGAAATGCTTGAATGCAGACAGATCAACATCAGTGTCTCTAACGTTATGTTTTAGGTCAAAAACAAAACATTAAAATAACACCGATTAAATAAAATAACTCATGCACGCTCATATTCCCGCTGCTGTAACGTTAGCAGTTTTATTAAAATGCTATGCATTTAGACCTATGTGACGCCTGTTTTATATTGTTTATCAACAGTATACATTTTATATTGTTTAGATCAACTAGCCGAGTAGACAGATATGAATGTTTATTCATAACCATACTGAAAATAAGTAAATATTGTTAGCTGATGCTATCTGTCTAGCTAACAAGCTTGCTGGTGCTAAGTTGAGGAAATTTTTGATATAAAGTCCAAATATCTTTATTCAGCCACCTAGATAGATTCCATCTGAGGGAAAAGAAAGGATGTGATGTTCAGAACATAGTAACTACAGTAATTATCAGAGTGGTAAGTGATGCCTCTGGGGCATTTGGCCAGGGGTGTTTTACACCACAGACAAGGTTTGAGAAGAAAAAATCCTTATGAAAATATCATTAGATTTTCCTTAAAATGTTCTTCCCAATTTCAGGCCTAATTCTCATGTCATATATTACTGACGTTCTGCAAAACAACAAGTTCTAAAACACTTTTTTCTTACTGGTGAAAATTAGATGGTGAAATCTGTTTTCTCTCAGGTACATGGCAGTGTAAGCCTCCCGCGCCGGAGTCCCGGGTTCGCGACCCGCTCGGTGAGTGGGTGCGGACCCGTGTCGGGGGGGTTACACATGGCAGTGTAAGCTTCACAGTGACCATTACTACATCACTCTCAACAACGTAGTCCATATCAACAAAATATATATCTTGACTCTATAGTGGTTATTTTGGGAAAAACCCAGGTATTTTGGGCAGTATGATTATAAAAATATGTGCTAATATAAAATGAAATAAAGTAGTCTATATAAAATTGCAAAATAAATCTGTCTATCAGTACTTTTTTACTTAAGTACATAAAAAATTTAGTACTTTTGTACTTTCACTAGAGTAAAATTGAAAAAGCAGTACTTTTACTTTTAATGGAGTAATATGTTATTATACGTATCTGTACTTTTACTCAAGTACTTGATCTGTGTACTTTGCCCACCACTGTTGCAAACAAACTTATAGCAACATTTAAAAAAATAATGTGTATACTGTTTTTGGAAATTACTCAATATGAATCCTACTATATTGACACATTGATACAATATTTAATCCTCATTCTGTAAAATTTGTACACAAAAATTAATCCTGGAATATTTCCCCGTTTTGTTGTGTTTTTACAGTGTTGAACTGTAATTTATTATCATCCATAGTGTTTTAACCTCTGATTTACGTGTACTATACTTTAGTCCTTTCTATTCAGGGGATACAAAATCCAGTTTACGTTTTTATTTTTGAATTGTTGCTTGATGAATATAACGTATTACTGTTGTGTCATTATTTTGGTGGTCTAGAATAGTACATCAATGTGTGTTTTTGACGTCAATTTGATTTGCATTTTTGACCTCTTTTTTGATGTCAATTTGACGTCTTTTTGACATCAAATGCCCACTGGGTTAATAATAAAATTAACTTCCATTGTATATGATGACGTTCATGTTAGCATTTATATTTTGTTTTTCATGCAAGATTTGAAAGACAGCTGGTGAAATGTTATATTAACACTTAAAAAACTAATAAATTATATATTTTGAAAGGGTGTGTATTTAATATCTCGTGTTAGCATGAGATGCATCATCATATTGCTGCTAACAAGCGACAACTGTCACGTGAAAACACCGATAAAGCCAATAACTGCATAAAATGTTCAGCTTAACATCAGTACATATTAGTCAAACTGATAAAGAATAAAGGTTTGTAATATATAAAGTCAGCTTGTGGTGACAGCAGACAAACTGACATTTAGGCAGCCTGCTAACCACTTAGCATGACATCTAAATGTAATTTGAGATATTGTTTATCTTACGCTTTATGGAGCTTCAGCAGCGCTTCTTCATCATCGCCATGATCCCAAAATAAAGGCTGAAAAATAATCGATGGCAACCGTCTTGGATATTCGCGCTATGTAGTAAGTTAACTGGCATTTGCCTTTCTGACGATTGTTCAGAGAGAGAGAGAGAGAGAGAGAGAGAGTCGTGATAGGTCCGTCTTGAACGATTCGTTCATTTTGAACAAATCTTTAATGTGACTCGAAAAGAACGAGTCGTCTCGGGGAGTGATTCGTTCAGTCGCGCATGCGCACCATCCAAAAGGTTCTGTACTGGAATTAGTTCACCTTTTTGAGTCTTCGGGTTTGAGTCGTTCGTTCATCACGTGACAGCCCCGTACGCTAAACCAATGCAGTCTAAGGGAAAAATACTTAATTATAATAATAATAATAACCAACTATTTTGTTTATTACCTTTATTACCGCATTCAGTGTTATGGAAAAGAACCATCATGACAGAAAATCACACATTTATAAATTGTAAGAAATAAAAAGCTACAATTTGGGACCAGAAACGCATCACCTAACTGTAAGCGTAAATAATAATGATAATAATGATAATAATAATAATAATAACTATGCACCCGTTTGTAAGGAAGCTTGCAAATTAACTAATTTATCTATGCTGTCACGTGACAAAAGAACGGACGACTCGAAAGGTGAATTAATCAATTCTCTTTCCGGATCATACTGCCTTAGTATGAGGCGCCGTACTGTACAAAAGAGAAGCGAACGCAGAGAGAGACCGAAAGTGCGCGAGAGAGACCGAGTGTGTCCGAAAGAGAGCGACATTGCGCGAGAGAGACCGAAAATGCGCGCGAGAGAGACCGAGTGTGACCGAGAGAGAGCGACAGTGCGCGAGTGAGACCGATACTGCGCGAGAGAGACCGAAAATGCGCGCGAGAGAGACCGAGTGTGTCCGAGAGAGAGCGACACTGCGCTAGTGAAAATGCGCGACAGAAAGTATAATGACGTAAATAAAATATAATAAAGAGAGCGAGAGTGAGTTTTTTTTCTGTTTGAACTTGTTCTGTGGTGTACAACGCTACTACCTTGCAATTTCCAAGATGTTTAAGGGGCATTTTATATTACATTACATGATTTTGTTTCACTGCATTTCATGTCAGTGCAACGATATGCAGAGATATTTCACAGATCTAAACACTTGCGTGACATTTTATGAAGAAAGTATGCTATCGAGACATTTTAACAGCATGGAGCACTGTCATAGATTACTAGAGGAACATTCTCGTATTCTGTCTAGGATGTTGGACCATTCAAGACACTCTTAGGTAAAATTAGTTGTATACATGATTAATCAAATGTATGAAAAAGATTATAGTATCAGTTTAACCCTCAAGCATCCTTCGTGTAACGTTAACAGCTCTTAATTGGTTCTTTGTGGACAAATTTGGTGACTTTCCTGATAACTGGTGATGTAAGCAGTTAGGTATGAGAGTCCATGCTGTATTGTGAATACATCACAGCTGAAGGGAGTTGTTAGTTACCACACAATTAAAAATTATTTAAACCAAAAATGTATGTATTGAAAAATTCGTTGACTGCTGTCCTGCTAAAAAATAGTTCCTGACAATAACAGTAAACAGCAAGAGAATGTTCCGAACATGCCTCATCTAGAGAATCTTAAATAAAAACAGAGAATAGGAGCTCTTATCATCCACTGTATCATTTATTGTTTTAACACCATGATACTTTCCCACAAACATATATATCTGCTTATCTCTTAGCATGAGAAAACTTCTGTTTTTTTCCGTCTTTTAGTTTTAAAACAGACCGATTCGCGGCACGGCAGTTTGCAAGTGTCATTACAGTGTAAACTGATGGACATATGAACATACATAGCTACAGAATCATACCTGAAACAGAAAACTAATAAATACAGTAATATTCCCTCCTCACACTGTGGGCTTCAACACAGACACACGCAAATTTAGGAAAAGTAGCCAAGTCTTGTACTGCTCTGATTAAGAAAATATAAAAAAGGGAAGAAAAAAAATAATGTTTTGCCCACATTTGTCCCAAAGGATTCTTGAGGGTTAACATATTGTCTTTTCATAGGATAATCAAATTACATCCATGCTGTCGGCGTTACATGACAGCCTCTCAGAAATGTTATTGCAACTGGAAATAATCCTCCACCCCCAACACACACCAGCAATTCGAATATCTGTGTCTAGGACTGGAGGGAGACCAAGGTGATTATGCTTATTATAATAATGTTAATGTTAATGTTAATGATAATGTTATTATTAGTATTTTTTTAAAGTAAACACATTTCTG
Source organism: Gymnocypris eckloni scoliostomus (assembly GCA_027564155.1). Taxonomy (NCBI): domain Eukaryota; kingdom Metazoa; phylum Chordata; class Actinopteri; order Cypriniformes; family Cyprinidae; genus Gymnocypris; species Gymnocypris eckloni. Next base: position 2,791,917 of record CM050423.1, read on the forward strand.
ATGACAGGCTACCCCAACATACCTTAAACATTTACTGTCTGGTCAGGCACAAACATATCTCCAGCATAGAACATCACTGTGTTGCATATGGAACAACTAATATTTTATATGCATTTTTATAGTGAGACTTTAGTGTCAATTTATACTGAATTAATGTATGATTGCAGCAGGGTAACAGCTGGTACGGTGTTTGATATGGGTTTTAAATTAATATGCAGGCAATAGATTTTACCAGTATTTTATGAGCAGAGTTGGATAAAACGGAATAACAATGTAATGAAGATTAATTCTAAAGTGCATCTGACATAATTCCACACAAGTACATTAAATATACTAAAAGTCTGCTTTTCCTTATTTATTCTTACACAGGTATGATCTGACCAGAGAGAAGCTGACCCAGCTAAGAGAAACTGGAATGTCATGGACAGCTATCTCTACCTGTTTAGGTGTGAGCTGTCGAACCATACGAAGACGACGCCTTCAGTATGGTATTGAAATAGATTTCAGCACCATTTCAGATCTTGACCTCGATGCACTGATTAATTCAATAATCAGTCAAACACCTAATGCCGGAGTTACACTTGTCCAAGGCAAGTGTACTTAGCATTTATATAAAATATTAATATATCGTATTGTGTCATTTTGATATGAAGCATGCTTATACTGATGACCCTGACATTGTTCAATTGCATAGGAAGTCTGAGAAGTAGAGGACTCTCTATCCAAAGACGACGTGTCCGGGAACGACTGGCAGCTGTTGACCCTGTTGGCACCATGATCCGTACAAGACATGCAATTAGGAGGAGAGTATATAATGTTAGAGGACCAAATCATCTTTGGTATTTATTACAATGACGTTATTATGTATCAGTCATATTATGTATGTATCATGTCAGTTTGTAAAAACCTTTTTTTGTTTATTTTTTCAGGCACATTGATTCAAACCACAAATTAATTGCGTGGAGATTTGTGTTTCATGGGTGCATTGATGGCTATAGCCGGACTGTTATTTACCTTGAGTGCTGTACAAACAATAGAGCATATACAGTACTCACCTTTTTTCAACAGGGTGTGGCAAGATTTGGTTTGCCTTATAGAGTCAGAGGAGACAGAGGTGGTGAGAACACTGAAGTGGCCAGGTACATGATACACAATCGGGGAAGAGAAAGAAGGAGTTTTATAGTAGGGTGAAGTGTCCATTGTCATGATCTGGGTTTGCTTCTCTCTCACACTCTGTTGTACACACTCTCTCACACACACACACCCACACATGCATACTGACACATAGATCTCTCTCTCCCTCACCTGTTTGTCATCACAATCAGCGTTCGCGCTGCTTTGCAGTGACACCTGTTCTCACTCATCTAATCATTCCCTCTGTTTACAGCGGCTGTGCTTGCGGCTCTCTGCCGGATTATTGTGTGTCATGCATTGTATGTGTTCTCTCGCTTATCATAGAATTAAGAATTCTGACCTTGTCTTGTTCCGCCTGGAGATGCTGAAAGCTTCTGGTTTTTTCTCGATGTCCTGCTGCCGCCTCCAGTGAGTCCGGTTCCACGAGGTCTCCCTAGACTGAAGTCCCTTGGATCTTTTCGTCTACAAGTTTTGTTTTGTTATTTCTCTGTTCTGTGTCTACGCACGACAGACTGCCTTGTTTTGCTCATTCATTAAAGACTCTGTTGACTAACCCCTTTGCATTTGGATCCTTACATTCTCACGATTGTGACAGAATAATCCGGCCACTTTCATGGATCCAGCAAAGGAAGAACCACTCCGGTCAGCGATGGAGATGCAGGGAGTCATGCTCGGCAGACATGAGGAGGAGCTGTCCGCTGCCCGTCTCGCTGTTGAGGGCTTGACCGCTCAGGTGACGGACTTATCATCGCGTCTGCTTATGCTCTACCAGGATCCATCAGCAGATCCCCGCCGTTATCCACTCCATGAGCCGCGCATTAACAACCCTCCCTGTTATGCTGGTGAGCCTACTGAATGCAGGGCTTTTCTGACTCAATGTGAGGTTGTTTTTTCTCTCCAGCCCCAGACGTATGCGGGAGACCCCGCTCGGATCGCCTTTGTTCTCTCACTTCTCACGGGGCGTGCGCGTGAATGGGGAACCTCTGCTTGGGAGGCACGGACTCCTTGCTGTGGCCGTTACGAGCTCTTCAAGGAGGAGATGATCAAGATCTTCGATCGTTCTGTTTTCGGTCGCGAGGCTTCGCGCCTACTCACAACGCTCCAGCAGGGCAGAAGGTCAGTCGCTGATTTTGCCATTGAGTTCCGTACATTGGCTACTACATGCGAGTGGAATGAACCCGCGCTGGTCGCTCGTTTTTTGGAGGGACTCAACATGGATCTCAAGGAGGAGATCTATGCGCGTGGACCGCCGACTAAATTGGATCAGCTTATCGAACTGGGTATTCGCCTGGACAGGTGCTTCGAGCAACGGCGGCGGGTTCGGGGTTCCGTTTCTAGACCACTGGAAGCCTTGACACCAGCCGTGGTATCTTCTCCTCTCTGTTCTGACCCCGAACCTATGCAGCTGGGCGGGGTTCGCATCTCTGCGGAGGAACGAGAGCGGCGTATTCGGAGTCGCCTCTGCCTTTACTGCGGCGCTAATGGTCATTTTGCTGCTTCATGTCCGTTAAAAGCCAGAGCTCGCCAGTAGACGGAGGAGTACTGGCGAGCGCTACTGTCATCTCCTCTCTACCCAGGTCTCGTACGACTATCTCAGCTGTTCTCCGATGGGCTGGCATTACTGTCAACGGTCTCGCGCTCATCGATTCAGGGGCCGAGGGCAGTTTCGTTGATGAGAGATGGGCGATGGAACAAGGGATCCCCCTGCTGGACCTCAACGACACTACCACCGTCTTTGCGCTTGATGGCAGGGCACTTTCTACCGTTCGTCGCATCACCTGTCCGGTGAGCCTTACCGTCTCAGGAAATCACAGAGACTATATCTTTTTTTGTTTTTCAGTCCCCTTATACTCCTATACTTCTAGGGCATCCCTGGCTTACCCAGCATAATCCTCAGATTGACTGGGTTAAGGGGTCTTTTCATTCATGGAATTTGTCGTGTCATGTTAACTGTTTAGTTTCTGCTGTTCCTGCTGTTTCTTCTGTGTCTGTGTTTCAGGAGGAGCCTGGTGATTTGTTTGGAGTTCCGGAGGAGTACCACGATCTGCGGGCGGTCTTCAGCCGTTCCCGGGCCACCTCTCTACCTCCTCATCGCCCTTACGACTGCAGCATTGAGCTTCTCCCGGGCACCATGCCACCCCGCGGTCGACTTTACTCTCTCTCGGCGCCCGAGCGGGGGGCTTTGGAGAATTACCTTACAGAGTCCCTTGCCGCTGGCATTATTGTTCCTTCCTCCTCTCCTGCCGGTGCGGGGTTTTTCTTTGTGAAAAAGAAGGATGGGTCTTTGCGTCCCTGTATTGATTATCGGGGGTTGAACGACATAACAGTCAAGAATCGCTATCCTTTGCCTCTTATGTCGTCAGCCTTCGAGATCCTACAGGGCGCAAGGTTTTCACAAAGCTTGACTTGCGTAATGCCTACCACTTGGTACGACATGAAGGAGACGAGTGGAAGACCGCTAACACTCCCATTGGTCACTTTGAGTACCGGGTTTTACCGTTCGGGCTAGTCAACGCTCCCGCTGTGTTTCAGGCTTTAGTAAATGATGTCTTGAGAGACATGCTCAATATTTTTGTGTTTGTGTATTTGGACGACATTCTCATTTTTTCACCTACTCTCCAGGTACACGTGCAGCACGTCCGCTGAGTTTTACAACGTTTGCTTGAGAACCGCCTGTTTGTCAAGGCAGAGAAGTGCATGTTTTATGCCCAGTCTGTCACGTTTCTCGGTTCGGTGGTTTCGGCGGAGGGGATCAGCATGGACCCTGACAAGGTTCGTGCTGTCATAGATTGGCCTGTTCCTGATTCGCGAGTTGCGCTTCAGCGGTTTCTGGGGTTTGCCAATTTTTACCGTCGTTTTATCAGAGATTTTAGTCGTGTCGCTGCTCCGCTTACTACTCTCACCTCTTCTAAGACTCGCTTTTCTTGGTCCGGGGCTGCTCAGGATGCGTTCGAGCGGCTTAAGGGGTTGTTTACCTCCGCTCCCATCCTCATCACTCCTGATCCCGAGAGACAGTTTATAGTTGAGGTTGATGCTTCCGACGTCGGGGTGGGTGCCATCTTATCGCAACGTTCCCCTTGACAACAAGGTACATCCGTGCGCCTTTACTCCCATCGCCTTTCTCTGCGGAGCGCAATTACGACGCCGGTAACCGTGAACTTTTGGCGATCCGTCTGGCTCTTGGTGAGTGGCGACACTGGCTCGAGGGAGCCAGCGTGCCATTCATTGTCTGGACGGATCATCAAAATTTGGAGTACCCGCTAAGAGACTTAACGCCCGTCAGGCTCGTTGGGCTCTTTTCTTCGGCCGTTTTGATTTTACTATTTCGTTTAGACCTGGCTCTAAGAATCTGAAACCTGACGCACTCTCACGCCAGTTCGGCTCGTCAGAGGTTTCCCCGACCACTGAGAATATTTTACCTCAGCGTTGTGTGGTCGGGGCTGCCTCCTGGGGAGTGGAACGGGCTGTGAAAAGAGCTCTTTTGCAGGTCACCAGACCAGCCCGCGCTCCTGAGGGAACGTTATTTGTTCCTGAGGTCGTCCGTTCCACTGTCCTTCGCTGGGGGCACTCTTCCAAATTGATGGCACACCCGGGATTTAGGGGTACTTTAGCCGCGATCAGTCAACGTTTCTGGTGGCCCACTAGAGAACGCGACGTTCGGCGCTTTGTTGCCTCGTGTCAGGTTTGTGCCCAGACTAAGTCTAGTAACTCACCACCGGCAGGTCTTCTTAGGCCCCTCCCCATTCCATCACGTCCGTGGTCCCACATTGCGTTGGATTTTGTTACCGGTCTTCCACTTTCGGCAGGTAATACGGTTATCCTCACCGTGGTGGATCGTTTTTCTAAGGCTGCCCATTTCATCCCTCTCCCTAAGCTACCGTCCGCCCGCGAGACCGCGCAAGTCATGGTAGATCATGTGTTTAGGATTCATGGTCTTCCTTCGGACATTGTGTCTGACAGAGGGCCTCAATTCGCCTCTCAGTTCTGGAAGGAGTTCTGTCATCAGATAGGGGCCTCCCCTGCTCTGTCGTCAGGATTCCATCCACAGACCAATGGGCAAGCCGAAAGGACCAATCAAATTCTCGGTCGCATGCTGCGTAGCTTAACATTACGCACTCCGCGTCGTGGTGCGATCAACTGGCCTGGGCCGAGTATGCGCATAATTCTCTTCCCTCGTCCGCCACTGGGTTATCTCCGTTTGAGTGTTGTCTTGGTTACCAACCGCCTCTATTCGCATCCCAAGAATCCCAGTCCTCTGTTCCCTCTGTAGAGAGGTTTATTCAGAGATGTAAGCGTACCTGGAGGAGAGTGAGATCTGCATTATGTCGTACCAGAACACGTACACGTCGAGCCGCCAATCGTCACCGGGTCCGGTCCCCCAGGTATGTCTGTGGTCAGAAGGTGTGGCTTTCCACCCGCAATCTGCCCATCCAGGAGGGTTCTCGCAAGCTGATGCCCCGCTTTGTTGGGCCCTTTTCTATTGTCAAGGTTCTCAGTCCGGTCGCGATCAAACTCAGATTGTCCCATCAGTTGCGCCGTGTTCACCCGGTCTTTCACGTGTCCTGCGTCAAACCTGTTTTCCGCGCTCCGACCCGCCCCCTCCTTCCTCCTCCTCCTATTGACAAGGAGGCTTCTATTTACAGAGTCCGTAGCTCCTTGGACGTGCGCCTCGTGGGCGTGGTCACCAGTTTTTGGTGGACTGGGAGGGGTATGGTCCTGAGGAGAGGCGTTGGATTCCGGCCCGGGACGTCCTGGATCGCTCGCTGATCGAGGACTTCTACCGTTCTCGTCAGGCTCCTGTCTCGGGAGCGCCTGGTGGCGCTCGTTGAGAGAGGGGTACTGTCATGATCTGGGTTTGCTTCTCTCTCACACTCTGTTGTACACTCTCTCACACACACACCCACACATGCATACTGACACATAGATCTCTCTCCTCACCTGTTTGTCATCACAATCAGCGTTCGCTGCTTTGCAGTGACACCTGTTCTCACTCATCTAATCATTCCCTCTATTTACAGCGGCTGTGCTTGCGGCTCTCTGCCGGATTATTGTGTGTCATGCATTGTATGTGTTCTCGCTTATCATAGAATTAAGAATTCTGACCTTGTCTTGTTCCGCCTGGAGATGCTGAAAGCTTCTGGTTTTTCTCGATGTCCTGCTGCCGCCTCCAGTGAGTCCGGTTCCACGAGGTCTCCCTAGACTGAAGTCCCTTGGATCTTTTCGTCTACAAGTTTTGTTTTGTTATTTCTCTGTTCTGTGTCTACGCACGACAGACTGCCTTGTTTTGCTCATTCATTAAAGACTCTGTTGACTAACCCCTTTGCATTTGGATCCTTACATTCTCACGATTGTGACATCCATAATCAGAGAATTGAGCGCCTATGGGCTGATGTAAATAGGGTGGTGTCGGAGTTCTACAAACAACCTTTCCAGTATATGGAACACTATAAAATATTGGACTCCGCCAGTGAAGTCCACCTATGGGCTTTACATTTTGTGTACCTTGGGCGGATACAGCGATCAGCAAGAGAATTTTGCCAGCAGTGGAACCACCACACTTTAAGTTCCCAAACTATGACACCCTTGGCAATGTGGCACACGGGTATGTTCCTGGAGCCAAATACAGAGTTTCTCACACAGGGAGAAACTGAGGACTAAGGTATTAATTATGATGGCCCCAAGAAGAAAGTAAGAAAATGAAGCAGATAGTGGTTCCCGACAATAATCTCAGATAAAATCCTGACAATGTGACTCATTTGCAAGCTGCATGTAACCCACTAACTGATGATGGCAACCACGGCATTGATCACTATCTTTTTGTAAGAGATTTTATTTCAGTTTGCAATTACAACATGTTGTCTTAAATATATGGCATGTACACATATATTTGTATAAAGGGATTTAAAACTGCAATATATTCTTAACTCATACTCAATATCTTTCTACCATAAACTGAAGAATTTATGCTTCAGAATATCATTTAGCTTTGTTTGTGATTGATGTGTATTTAAGACATGTATGGCATGAACGCATACAGATTACATGTATACAGAACGCATATAACGCATAAATTGCCTCTACCTTTTAAAGAGATTTATAACTAGAAAACAATGTATGTAACAATGTAAAACAATGTGTAAGCTATTTCAAAAAATAAATAAAACAGATTCTTTCAACATTTATTTAAAAAAAATAATCTAACAAAACCCAAAGCCTTGGCAATTTTGAATGGCATAAATCATGTTCCTTTTAAAATCAGTGTATGTTTGATGACCAGTTGGAAGATGCAGAATGTTGGCACATGTATTTGCTTTAGGAAGTTGTGACAATATCTCATTCTCTTCAGTGCTGTGAAGGAAGTGAATGCTTGGGTGAGGTCTCAGTCCTAGAGGTGGCAGGGTTTTTAAGCCAGTGGTAAAAAAGAAGATGTCGCTGTACTGCAGCTCACTGGGTTCATCTGTAGAACAAACAGATAACATTCATAAACTACAGGAATATATTTAATTTTCCCACCTAGTGTTAACATCTTGTTGTTCGGGCTTTGTGTGGTCCTCCATATTTGCAAGGGCTTTGTTCTTCAGCTGCAGAACAAAAGCATTTTTTTATTTTGGGTTTCTGTAGTTTCTTCTTCACATCGAATTGTTGTCTTCCAGGTCTTTTACATCCTGTCTTCCTTAGCTTTACTTTCACTGTTG